>QFEY01001284.1:0-74394 GCA_003316435.1 Russula virescens
GCGACATACATCTTCACCTTCATCATGTCCGCGATACCACACATTGCCGTTCTCTGGGTCTCATTGGATGATCCCGCGTTCCTAAAGCATCTCTACGTCCCTCCAATTTCACACCCCAATCCTGCAACGATAACACTTCAATTTGCCACGCACGTGCTTTTGCAATGGGATGCAGTATTCACATTGGGTTCATGCCTAGTGGGGACAGTTTGGTTCGCGGAGACCGCCAAAGAAGTGGCGTGGATTGTGGTTTGGAATGTGATTGCATCTGTCATCGTTGGTCCTGGTGCTGCAGTCTCTGGCATCCTTCTTTGGCGGGAACGGAAGCTTAATGGACCGCCGGAAGAGGCCTCCAAAAAGATGTAGTTAGGCTTTCGTATATTGGATATAGGATAAGGGGATCTGTTGACCACGTGTGTATTTCATAGAAACATGAAACGTAATATATTTAGCCAAAAATACACCTCAGGTAAACTACTGTAGCGCGGTTGCGAACGGGTTATTCATGATCACGTGAGCGGGTGCAATGTGGCATGCGCCGCGTTCGCGCTGCGACAGCGCTCGCCTCATTTCTCCTCTCCTAAGGTCTACGCACCCCTCCATGTCCACCACCTATTGGCATTACCGATTCACAACCCCTTTTCATTGAATATCATCCATCTCGACATCATCCGTGCCCTGTAAGCACAACAATAAGAATCGACAGGAATTCATAGATCCACATACACAGCCCACCGGGATAACACTCCCTCGGAATGTCGCATCCAAAGACTGGATGTGGGTAGATGAGTATGCGCCAGAATCCTGCATCCCGTGCACTTTACGGAATTTTTTTTCAACACGATGGTCCATGAATTCTTTGCCACGATTGTCGATGATGAATTTGAGGATTAATCGCTGGAACGCTTCGGTGATGTAGAATGGGTCCTTTCGAGGATCTGACGCTGGAAGCCAATGACTGTCGATCATAAGAATGGCTGCGAGGTCCTTGATCAAAGGGTTCAAGGGTGTGTAGAACGAATGGACGAGGTTGGATGGCACTCTCAAAGAAAGATTCTGGATTAAATCTGTTCTGGACTCGTGATCTCTGTTCAAAAGCCCCCATCTTGCCGCGTCGATCATTTCCTTGGGACACTTTTCAGGCTGCACGACCATAGTCCAGTAAAGAAGGAGCCAAAAGACGGATTCCGCATCGTGGGAGAGCTCGTGCCTGAACACGCCGTGTGATCCATTATCATCAATCAGTTCCTTTGGATCAATGATGAGTCTTTTCTTTGAGCTCGGGAATTTCTCAACTCGGTCCGGGTGGGCCTTAGCATAGAGATCAGGACTGTCGGGAGTCCCAGGAATGGCGGCAAAATGGGGTGGCACAGGTCCTCCCCGTTCAATAGCTCGAGCAATAAAAAGGGGTGTTCCCTGGTATAAATGAGAGTCAGGGCACCTAACGGATAAGGATCGACACGCAACTCACCACTCGGTGGATTTGCTTCTCCTTGACACTCGTCTCAGGTTCTAAGTGCTCCGCAAGGTTGAAGTCAACAAGGAGCATCGATGTTTCAAAGGGATTGTCGCTACGTCCAATCCTTGTTACTAACTATCCAATTTCAGCTTCTATATATACGTACCTCTTGCCCAGGAGATACTTGACATAGCAGAGCGGCAACCCATTGGTCTCCGCCTCTTGCCCAGGAGGAATAGACACAGTGCTCGGCAGCAGCGAGCAATTCGACGAATTTTCGACATACAGAACATTTCCTGAGCTGATATCGCGATGAAGGACCTTGCGGTGAAGTCGCAAATACCGCAATACTTGCAAAAATGTCAGCAGATCGCATCGCAACAGAGACTCGAATACCTTCCAGAACGTCGAACAACGTCTCCAACACTTTAGACAGTGTAGGGATACCCGTGAAAGGTGACCCACTCTCTCCAAGACCCAAGCGGTACTTGCACCTTCCTTCAGACAGAGGCGGCGCCGGAGGATTAATTTGTTCGCCATATGCGGCAACCACCACGCCAGGCACCCGCTCCGGTTTATGAACATACTCATTGAGAATCATTAGTTCATCAAAAGATCCTTTAACTCGGCAAAACTGATCTTTGAGTACGGTGAGATCGTTGACTCCAACTTTGAAGTTCAGATTGGAGAGAACATGTGTACGAGTTGCGAACGGATTTCTGGCATATATGGAATAAAAACCACGACACTCTTTCGTGACTTCCTGATAAGTGATGTTTATAGTATACCTTGCCGTGGCTTCTTCATCGAACTCGGTCTTGATATACGATGAATCTGCAAAGTCGCCAGGCTCGTAGAGGCGATATATGAATGCATATAATAACTTGTTAAGGTCTTGGTCCCCCCATTCGACATCGAATTGTCGTATACCTTCGCCGCCAATCCCAAAAAGGAATGTAATCTTGTTGTCGGAGGAAAGTAGGCCTTGGGCAACGTAGAGGTCGGGTCTAGCCAAAAGCTGGTAGTGGAGATATGATATCGCCTGTCCCGTCTTGATGCTATGGGACTTTCCCACAGATGTTGTCTCCCCTGCAAGTCGAATGAATGGCCAGGGCACGACACCGTTCTTCCAATGGCCCTCAAAGGCAGCCGTGATGTCGGGCCTGAACATGATTGTGTCCATAACGCGTCTAGGTGGTGATTTGTCTCCTGTGTCCCGGAACACTAGGGTATCACACTCTGGGAAATCTAAAGTGAAAATGATATGTCGGCAAGAAAGCTGAGTACAGAGACAGGTAGTGTTCACGTTGGTCCTTTATAAAGTTGGCCACATTATTGGCCAATGTAAGAAAATATTCCTTTCCTCTCGAGGGTATGTCGGGAACCGATTCGGGGGGTTCGATATTCAAAAATTGGAAGAACTTTGACTTGTCATCAAAAGCTCCCAGCAGAAAGCGATCATCGTAACGGAATTTCTGGTATTGCTTGCAGTTTTTGGGAAGAAAATACTTAGGGCCTGAATGGCCTGAATGAGAAGTCGCAGATGACATCGACATGGTCGTTGTAATTGTAAAGTCTTGTTTCCGACCATTGCCCCAATTTGCCACATTGCTTTCCCACCTTTCCCCCTTTCCAGTCCTTCCGGATCTCCTGACCGTAAATGGCAAGACGTACAACAGTGCCACACAAGGCCCCGCCACAAACGGCTCGCCGTCCCGCTACCCTGCCATCTCCTCTGCGATACGATGGCCGCTCGCTCGGCCCCAAAACGATGACGGCAGCGACAACGGCCGGTAATCCGAGAAGACAGGGGGGGGGGGGCAGGGAGAGGTAAGTGGCCATTTTGCTGAAAAGATATTGCCGGCCTGACTTGTTTCTCGAGCGATCATGCAGGGCAATCGACTCTGCCCATCGCGCTCCCTCTCTTGGCCTTAGCCTCAAAAGGCCTCGCTTCTTCGCGTGCCGCCGTCCATGGCGGCTTCCTCTTGGGCTGGCAACTGCTCTTCAACTCCAAGACGGTCGGCGCACCCTGCAGTGGCGGTTTTCGCGGCGGCTGCGTGCGCTCGGTCAGGGATCCTTTCGGTGGCACCTCGCGTTGGTGCTCGCCTTCCGTCGAGTCGGATTGCCGCGCCTCACGCCCACCCTCTGTTGAGTTGCCTCGCGGTACCGTGTCGCACCCACGCCCACATGCGCTCGTATCGCCTTGCGGCGGCAGTACCTTGAGCACTTGCTCGCCCTTAGCCGTGCTGCCGAGCTCGATGCCGGCACTGTCTTCGGTGGGGGCAGATTCGGCCTTCGAGGCCAATGGCACACCCATTGACTCCTGCACGTCAACGCGAGCCGGTACCCTCGCCTCTGCCTCGGTGTTCACGATCGCGTCAGCAAGTCCAAGGGTACCAGGATCTCCGGGGACAACAGGTAGGTCCCCTGGTACTGATGACGCTCCCCCTGGTTCATCCAGATCTTCGGCGGCACAATCGGGCGGCCTCAAGACTCCAATGCCGGGGTTGTCGCTGGCTAACCTTCTGCCACGCGGGACTTCGCTTGCGACGGTATCGAACGGCGGCGGAGCAACAAGGAACAAGTTTTGAGGGGTACAAGGGGTGGCATACTGTTCGCTCCCTTCCAACGGTAGGCCAGATTTTCGCTCCGAGGCAGGCACATGTGCCTCCCTTACAGTGTCGTTAACTAACTATGCCCTTGTGTCACTGTATTGCGTTTGTGATGATGCTGGGTCCTGCTGTCAAGCGGGCACCGAAGGTTATGGGATGGGTTGCGAAGACACCACAGGCGACTGTCATGGACAGGATGCTGAACAACATGTTTCGTTTGAGGCTGTGGAGAGCAAGGCAATATCATATCTCTACACGAGATGCGCCATGAGTGTTCCCTTACCTGTACCAGGCTTGTAGAAGAAAATTGTGCGGAGCACCCCTCTGTTTGGGTGGGACGAGTCTGTGCCCAAAGCTGTATCAGGGATGGTGGCTGAGCAGGGTCGCACAAGAGAAATGGCAAGATAATTAGGGAATGATGGGATGTGGAGGGGATGTAGAGAAGGGGTGGCGACCTGTAACTGGTTGTGTGCATCAGGGAGAGCGTATTTTGCTAATTTAGATAGACTAGCAATAAATTATGCTCGCTAGACATAATTTACCAATATTCCTATATTATCGATTCCTAATGAGGCATGGGCAACGAATTTGACATATGTCAAAGAAGTCAGTCCTTCGCGAGCACAATTAAAGTGACCCCGAGAGCGATGACAGAAGAAGCGTAGTCACGTTGGATATATTCCCGTTACACCCCACGTCACTGACACCCTTTCATGAAAGCAATGACGACACATAGTCTCTCCCACGCCTCCCACGCCCTCCCTGTAGCTACTTCAACCGCTCTGCATCAAACGTCATAACAAGTCAGGACATCAAAGAAAGTGTTCACCAAGCGTCACCCATCGACTACCTCAAAATGTCGACTTTGATCCTCCAAAGTAAGCTATCGATGAGTGCAATGTCCTGCTCCTTACCCAAAAATCCTAATATCTCTTCGTTTGATCTCCAGAGGCATTGCCCATTCTCGT
Organism: Russula virescens; assembly: GCA_003316435.1. Lineage (NCBI taxonomy): Eukaryota > Fungi > Basidiomycota > Agaricomycetes > Russulales > Russulaceae > Russula > Russula virescens. The sequence continues at coordinate 5,040 of QFEY01001284.1, forward strand.
GTTCACCTCCCTGGCGTACTGGGCAAATTACTTTATGTTCGGCCACATCAACAAATCAGGTGGCGGCGCACTCCTCGCCGCCCAGTGCCAGGGCCCTCCAAATCCAGGACCTTACAACATGCGCTACCTCAGCGTGGGCCCCATCGATGCCTTCCTCTGCGGCCTCGTCACCTTCTCCCAAACGAATTTTGACTCGGACACCCTTTTCCATCGATTTCCCCGCCTGGTTCACCGCCCCCGTAGCACTCACTTTCATTGAGTCCATCCATAGCAGCTTCTCCACTGCTGTAGCACTCCTGTAAACCTGGGCTGTTCTATCAGACCAAAGGTGGAGGCATTGGCACCCTGCTCTTCTGGCTCGCGTTGATCCTCTCCGGACACAACAGCTTGAAGCCCGTCGCGGTCAGGATAATCAGGCCAAGGCCGAAGCTGTTATCTTTGCCTTGCTAGCAGGCTTCGCTTTGCCGACCCAGCTAATGTTTGTCCTACAGGACCCCATCGTGACGGCCGCTTTTCAGTTCTTCCCGGTGTGGATGTGGGTGGCAAAAGCCGGTCATCTCTTCATCCGACCCTCGTCGCGCCACAACACATCCGGTTGCTGGACCGTTCAAGCGACATTCATCTTCACCTTCATCGTATCCGCGATATAACACATCGCCGTTCTCTGGATCTCATTGGATGATCCTGCGTTACTCAAGTATTTCTACGTCCCTCCAATCTCACCTCCCGATCCTGCAACGACAACACTTCAATTTGCCACGCACGTCATTTTGCAATGGGATGCAATATTCACAAAGAAATGGGTTAATGGGTTCAAGCCTATTTGGGACAGTTCGGTTTGCGGGGAATGCGGAAGAAGTGGCATGGATCGTGGTTTGGGATGTGTGCATCGGTCATCTTTTGGTCCTGGCGTTGCGGTCTCTGGCGTCCTTCTTTTTGGCGGGAGCGGAGGCTTAATGGTGCGCCGGAAGAGACCTCCAAAAAGATGTAGAAGCTTTCGTATATCGGATTATGCGGATAAAGGGGATCTGTTGACCACGTGTGTATTTCATACTAGCGATTGCGAACGGGTTATCTATGATCACGCGAACAAGTGTTTTGAAAGTGTGGCACGCGCCGCACTGGAACGTGGCAGTGGTTCATTTCTCCTCTCCTAATCAGGTCTACGCACCCCACCACCTATTGGCATCACCGATTCACGACCCCCTTTTATTGAATATCATCCATCTCGACATCACCCGTGCCCTGTAAGCACAACAATAAGAATCGACAGGAATTCATAAATCCACATACACAACCCACCGGGACAACACTCCCTCGGAATGTTGCATCCAAAGACTGAATGTGGGTAGATGAGTATGCGCCAGAATCCTGCATCCCATGCGCTTGACGGAAAATTTTTTCAACACGATGGTCCATGAATTCTTTGCCACGATTGTCGATGATGAATTTGAGGATTAAGCGCTGGAATGCTTCGGTGATGTAGAATGGGTCCTTTCGAGGATCTGACGCTGGAAGCCAATGGCTGTCAATAACAAGAATGGCGGCGAGATCCTTGATCAAAGGGTGCAAGGGTGTATAGAACGAATGGACGAGGTCGGACGGCACTCTCCAAGGGAGATTCTGGATTAAATCTGTTCTGGACCCGTGGTCTCCGTTCAAAGCGCACCATTTTTCCGCGTCGATCTTTTCCTTGCGACACTTTTCAGGCTGCACGACCATAGCCCAGTAAAGAAGGAGCCAAAACACGGATTCCGCATCATGGGAGAGCTCGTGCCTGAACACGCCGTGTGATCCATCATCATCATTCCGTTCATCTGGATCAATGATGAGTATTTTCTTTGAGCTCGGGAATTTCTCAACTCGGTCCGGGTGGGCCTTAGAATAGACATCAGGACTGCTGGGAATCCCAGGAACGACGGTGCCAGTGGGCGGCACAGGTCCTCCCCGTTCAACAGCTCGAGCAATAAAAATAGGTGTTCCCTGGTATAAATGAGAGTAAGGGCACCTAACAGATAAGAATCAGCACGCAACTCACCGTTCGCTGGATTTGTTTCTTCTTAACACTCGTCTCAGGTTCTAAGTGCTCCGCAAGGTTAAAGTCAACAAGGAGCATCGATGTTTCAAAGGGATTGTCGCTACGTCCAATCCTCGTTACCAACTATCCAATTTCTGCTTCTATATAGACATACCTCTTGCCCAGGAGATGCTTGACATAGCAGAGCGGCAACCCATTGGTCTCCGCCTCTTGCGCAGGGGGAACAGACACAGTGTTCTGCGGCAGCGAGCGATTCGACGAATTTTCGACATACAGCACATTCCCCGAGCTGATATCGCGATGAAGGACCTTGCGATAGAGTCGCAAATACCGCAATACTTGCAAAAATGTCAGCAGATCGCATCGCAACAGTCATTCGAATACCTTCCAGAACGTCGAACAACATCTCCAACACTGTAGACAGTGTAGGGATACTCGTAAAAGGGGATCCACTCTCTCCAAGACCCAAGCGGTACTTGCACCTTCCTTCAGACAGAGGCGGCGCCGGAGGATTAATTTGTTCGCCATATGCGGCAACCACCACGCCAGGCACCCGCTCCGGTTTATGAACATACTCGTTGAGAATTGTTAGTTCAGCAAAACGTCTTTTAACTCGGCAAAACTGATCTTTGAGTATGGTGAGATCGTCAACATCAACTTTGAAGTTCGGATTGGAGAGAACATGTGTACGAGTTGCGAACGGATTTCTGGCATATATGGAATAAAATCCAGGACACACTTTCGTGCCCCCCCGATATCTGATTTTTATGGTATACCTTGCCGTGGCTTCTCCATCGAACTCGGTCTTGATATACGATGAATCTGCAAAGTCGCTAGGCTCGTAGAGGCGATATATGAATGCATATAATAACTTGTTAAGGTCTTGGTCCCCCCATTCGACATCGAATTGCCGTATACCTTCGCCGCCAATCCCAAAAAGGAATGTGATCTTGTTGTCGGAGGAAAGTAGGCCTTGGGCAACGTAGAGGTCGGGTCTAGCCAAAAGCAGGTAGTGGAGATATGAAATTGCCTGTCCCCTCTGTGCGCTATGGGGCTTTCCCCCAGATGCCGTCTCCCCTGCAAGTTGAACAAATGGCCAGGGCACGACACCATTCTTCCAGTGGCCCTTAAGGGCAGCCGTGATGTCGGGCCTGCAAATTGTGTCCGTAACGTGTCCAGGTGGTGATTTGTTTCCCGTGTCCCGGAACACTAGGGTATCGTACTCTGGGAAATCTAAAGCGAAAATCCTATGTCGGCAAGAAAGCTAAGTACAGAAACATGTAGTGCTCACGCTGGTCCTTTATAAAGTTGGCCAACTTATTGGCCAATGCAAGAAAAGATTTCCTTCCTTTCGAGTGTACGTTAGGAACCGATTCGGGCTGTTCGACTTTCAAAAACTCGAAGAACTTTGACTTGTCATCAAAAGCTCCCAGAAGAAGGCGATCATCGTAACGGAATTTCTGGTATTGCTTGCAGTTTTTGAGAAGAAAATACTTAGGGCCTGAATGGCCTGAATCAGGAGAAGTCGCAGATGACATCGTTGTAATTGTAAAGCTTGCTTCCGACCATTGCCCCAATTTGCCACATCGCTTTCCCACCTTTCCCCCTTCCAGATCTCCCGACCGTAAATGGCAAGACGTACAACAGTACTAGTGCCACAAGGCCCCGCCACAAACGGCTCGCCGTCCCACCGTCTCTCTGCGACACGATGGCCGCTCGCTCGGCCCCAAAACGATGACTGCGGCGACAACGGCCGGTAATCCGAGAAGACGGGGCCCAGGGAAAGGTAAGTGGCCGTTTTACTGAAGATATTGCCGGGCCGGCCTGACTTGTTTCTCGAGCGACCATGGAGGGCAATCGACTCTGCCCATCGCGCTCCCTCTCCTGGCCTCAAAAGGACTCGTTTCTTCGCGTGCCGCCGTCCATGGCGGCTTCCTCTTGGGCTGGCAACTGCCCTTCAACTCCAAGACAGTCGGTGCACCCTGCAGTGGCGGTTTTCGCGGCGGCTGGGTGCGCTCGGTCGCGGCCACTCTCGACGGTCGTGGCCAGCGCGTGCCCTCCTGCGCATCGTCCAAACGCCCTTGCCATCGCGCCTGGTCGGCCCCACTCGCAGCGGCATTGCTTCGGGCACGCACTCGCGCTCGTTCGGGTCGAGTCGCCGCGCCTTGTTGCGCGCGCTTTCACCCTCTATCGCGTCGAGTGTGAGGTCCGTCGGGTCGCCCCACTTTGGCATGGCGTGCTCGTGCTCGCGCTCGGTCAGGGGTCCTTTTGGCGGCACCTCGCGTTCGTGCTCGCCTTCCGTCGAGTCGGATCGCCGCGCCTCACGCCCACCCTCTGTTGGGTTGCCTCGCAGCACCGTGTCGCGCCCACACCCACATGCACTTGTATCGCCTTGCGGCAGCAGTGCCTTGAGCACTTGCTCGCCCTTGGTCGAGTTGCTTTGTGGTGCTGTGTCGGGACCTCGCCGCACTGCGGCCGTGTCGTCTTGCGCAGCCATATCGACCCCGCACCCATCCTCGCCTCCTGCCCAAGGCTCCAACGCCTCGGGTTTCGCGGTTGCGGCTCCCTTAGCCGCGCTGCCGGGCTCGATGCCGGCGGTGTCTTTGGTGGGGGCAGATTCGGCCTTCGAGGCCAATGGCACTCCCCCTAATTCCTGGACGTCAACGCGAGCCGGTTCCCTCGCCTCTGCCTCGGTGTTCACGATCGCGTCAGCAAGTCCAAGGGTACCAGGATCTCCGGGGACAACAGGTAGGTCTCCCGGTACGGATGACGCACCCCCTGATTCATCCAGGTCTTCGGCGGCACAATCGGGCGGCCTCAAGACTCCAATGCTGGGGTCGTCGCTGGCTAACCTTCTGCCACGCGGGACTTCGCTTGCGACGGTATCGAACGGCGGCAGAGCAACAAGGAACAAGGAATATTTTTGAGGGGTACAAGGGGTGGCATACTGTTCGCTCCCTTCCAACGGTAGGCCAGATTTTCGCTCCGAGGCAGGCACATGTGCCTCCCTTACAGTGTCGTTAACTAACTATGCCCTTGTGTCACTGTATTGCGTTTGTGATGATGCTGGGTCCTGCTGTCAAGCGGGCACCGAAGGTTATGGGATGGGTTGCGAAGACATCACAGGCGACTGTCAGGGACAGGACGCTGAACAACATGTTTCGTTTGGGGCTGTGGAGAGCAAGGCAATATCATATCTCTACACGAGATGCGCCATGAGTGTTCCCATACCTGTACCAGGCTTGTAGAAGAAAATTGTGCGGAGCACCCCTCTTTTTTTGCGAGAGAGCAATGAAATTGCGCAGAAGGAGTACAATATAAACTACTTAGTAAGTACCTTAAGGTGTGTAATAGTTTCGTCATGTCATACAACAGGGTTCAGTGAAGAGTAGAAAAGTTCTATATAAGTAAATAGCCTGTCGACGTCCATCAGAGTGATCAGACTGGTATGCTTACGGAGGGTCAGGTCGAGGTAATGGTCTGGCAAAGGCATGTGAGTGCCACAAAAGATCTGCAAGCCGTCTGCCTTGTGATTCGTTCGCAAAGAGGTCGGTTAGGGAGGAATGGGGGATTAGATGACCTTTTAGCTCCCAATCTTTGTCGCAGTCGTTTATGTAGTGGGTGAGGGTTCAGAGTGTATTGCAACCATTAGGGCATGTGGTTACGTCTCCGGCAGTGGGGCGAAAGCGGAGGGAGTAAGTCGCATGGAAGGCGTGGCCTGTGGCGAGTTGAAATGCTGTGCATTGAATGCGTCGTCCTCTTCTAGAGACTCCGCGAACCCAAGGGTGAAGAGCCAGAGAGGGAGGGTCCGCAAAAACAGCCCAGTGGCTTCGTAAGTCCCGATGAGGTGGGGGTGTGTAATCTCGTTGCCACTCATCTATGAGTAGTTGGGTAGGGTTGGGGATGAATGGGCGTGGAAGAGCCGCGTTCAGTTGGGCAAACAGGAAGAGGGACGGGATATGCCAGCCGTGTCCAAACCAGCGCCAGGATTTGTTGTACCAGTGACCATCGATCCGTAAGTGCTCCAAGTCTTCGGCAATGTGTTTGAGGGCTGTAACATAAGGTAGAAGGTTAGAACGTGAGAGGTCCGTAGCAAAGGAAGGGAATGCTGAGTCAGAGTATAGTGCAGGAATCGTGCGTAATGAGTCGGGAAGTCGTCGGAGGCCAGAGACTAGTGCAGTAATCAAGCAGGCCCTTGTCGACGGACCAATGCAGTAATCCGAATAAATCAGTGAGCCATCTCTGAAGAAACCGTAAAACCGAGGGGAGTAAGGGAACGTGGGTCTTTCATTGCGAGTAGGAGGAGTTTAGTCATAGAGCGTTTAAGTATGTCTAGAGCCGGCTTAGTGTGTTTAGTTTTAGTACGTAACATAAGTGATGGTGAAGACCAGGATGTAGTCGCCGGGTGTGGAGGGGGAACAAAGATCATTGTGGGATTTTGTTGTGTGACAGGAATGAGTGTAGGGTCGGTGTGATAGGTGTAGACCGTGGTGGTCGTGTGATGGGAAAAGAAAAGGATGGGTTACGTAGAGCTACGAAAGGGGGTAAAGTATGTAGTTTCCATAATCTGTAGAGGATAGGAGGGATAGCAGTGAGTGATTCAACAAGAGCAGAGGGTGTGGTGCGAAAAATTCCGGCCAATTTACGGCAGGCCTCATTCTGAGCTGTCTGTAGTATCAAAACCAAACCTTTCTGGTTCCTGTCTGAGAACCAGGTCTGAGAACCATACATTAGGATTGGTGTGATGACAGCATTGAATATGCGCCGCCAGTCAGAGAGAGTAAGACCCCGGACCGAAGAGCCAAGGACACCTAAGCCTTTCACCATACTTTTAACCCGAGTCGCCATTGTAGTCACATGTGATGTCCAGTTCAGCCTCGAGTTAAAGAAGACTCCGAGGTATCGAACCGTCTCCTTTATGTTGATGGAGAACTCTGACCCGTCAGCGAGGTGTGCTTTCAGGGTAGAGGGACGTGTCCCGAAGCGGGCGACGGAAGCAGAGGGTGGGCGAAAAAGGATACACTCGGTCTTGTCGTGGTCCACCGACAGGCCAAAGTTGTCAAGCCATGTCAGGACTGTTGCGAATGTACGCAGGGCGCCGTCGGCAGCCGCTCGGAAAGTTGGGCCAGATGCGAATATGGCGCCATCATAGAGAGAAAGGTCTGTCTCGGCCCAAGCCTCTGCCTCTTGTAAGAGGGGTGCCGTATAAAAGGCCGATAGGACTGGTGAGGCAGGTGACCCTTGCGGAACACCCTTCACAGGATGGAATGGGGAAGAAGTGTCGCCATTAAAGTGAAGACTCACCACCCACTCTGTCATCAGGTTAAATGTCCAATTCCCAATCCGTTCTTCTACTCCTAAGTGTGTCAACGTTCGTCGCATGACATGTGGGTCTAAGGAATCGAAGAAGCCCGATATGTCGTAGAAAATCGCACAGCCGATACGACCGGCTGTGATAGTTTCTTGGGCTCGTTGTCGTAGAACAGAGGTTGCGTCAACTGACGAATGGTGTCGTTGGGAAAATTGTCGTCGGCCAAGAACCTCGTGTGACGTGGCGTAAGTAGCGAGTCTATTGGCGATCACCTTCTCGAGGCATTTGCCCATGCACTCTAGAAGGGATACAGGCCGGTAGCTCTTCGGAATCGAATAGTCCCTCTTGCCCGGTTTCGGGACTGGAACTACCTTAGCATGGGGCCATGGGTGGACTCCCGTATCTAGGCATGCGTTAAAGAGCTCCGTTAGTAGGTTTGGATCGGTCGCGTGAAGCCAACGTAATTCCTGGTAGGTGATACCGGAAAACCCTGGGGCTGACGTAATAGAGCATGAGGAAAGAGATAACCCTCTTCAGGTGTGATCCGGAGCCAGGTAGTTCGTGGCGTGGACTAGCCGACTATGTCGGGAAAGTTAGTCCGTTGTTGTGGCGGTGGAAAATTTGTTGTCCTAGGGTATCCGTCATGGACCACCCCTCTGTTTGGGTGGGATGAATCTGTGCCCAAAGCTGTATCAGGGATGGGGCCGAGCGGGGGTGACCTGTAACTGGTTGTGCGGTTGTGCAGTACGAGAGCATCCTACAGTTGTGGGGATCAGGGTCGAGTTGGGTTGATCTTAAGCCAAAGCCGAACAAGGATATAGATGAAATTGAACTTGGTAATGCCAGATAGTTAAAGAGAAGAAGAGGGAGCACAGAGGATCAAAGAAACGCAAAAAAAAAATCGAAGTCGCGACAACCCGCATGCCAAAAGTGGTCCGAGTTTGCCCAAGCATTAGTCAAACACCGCCACCAGCCCGCCACCTCTGTTCATTTGAGTTGCGGAAGAAGTGGATGAAATTTCCGAACACCTGGCTCCGAGGCTACTTAGGTGCTTGGACGGTTGGACCCTCCCTGGACGACAGAAATGCTTTTCGGGATCTTAGATCTTAGTACCACTGTACTGCTTTGTCCCAGGGCCCAGCGGAACGTTCAGTACATCTTCCTGACCGCATCCACTTGCACGAATGACTATAAAAATGACCTGTATCTACAGCGGCTATTCCCTTCTCCAAGTTCAATCCTACATCCTTAATCTCAAAGTCTGAGATGGCCCACCACCCAAGGAACACATTTCCTGTAGCTGGTGTGCGCTCGAGTGCCGTTGCTCTCCCGGTCCCCCAACACCCAATGTTACCACCCTTTCCCCAGCACCGTCCAATTCCGAACCAGCAACATGGCCATGCTGGTGCACTGCAGAATATCGTGGTCAGCCATTGGCATCATATCAAAGTCCTCTTCCATCCGCTAACACCAAGTATGCTATCAGATTCCCCCCACAGATGCTGCCGGTAATCGCTGGCCTCATGATTATTCGGAGGGCGTTCCCCCTCTCAACCAAGGTATCCCCATGCAAGGCCAACAACAGGACCTGGGATACAATGATGCGAACTATCATGATGTGGTTCATCATCCCTTTGCCCCACCTGGAGTAGGTCATGTTTGTCCATAAGGTATTGCCCTTCTTTTATACGACATGATACAGGATCCTGCCATCCTAAACGAGTACCAGGATCAAGGTATCAACAACTATGCTGGTATTGCGCAGGACATCCCTGCCCGAGCACAAGCCGTCACCCCAGTAGATCCCGTGTGTACCAACTTCACTTTCCCGCATACAGATATCTAAACCGCGCAATTGATAAAGGACATTGATATGCCTGACTGCCCAGCTCAGAATGCCCCAGCTGGACCAGCTCCGGCCTTCCTCAATGAATTGCTTAACCAGAGGCCTGTACCTAATGAGCAACCCAATGAAGTCCCCCGCATGCTGGCAAACTACTTTCTGAATCAGCTCGATTCAGACATATATATATTTCAAATGGAACCAAACCTCGCCGGTGGAGTCAGGGTGTTCATCACACTCAATGTTGGTTGACCTTTTCTGGTATTACAATTTGCTTCTTCGCGCACTTTACCATTGCATGACATCTCTGTCATTAGCTACTTGATTGTATTACGAGATTGGAATTGCTGAAACTGTTTCTCCTCTGAATGGTTAATATCCAGTTGAGAACCCAGCTAGATATTGAGAAATGTCTTGTTGCCTGGGCACTAGCGGTGGTCCATGCTCTATATGGGCAATAGCTAGTTGTAGGTGTCGCCGCGCATCGAGGGTAGAGGCTGTAGGCGCGAGAGAGAAAGCAGCCACAATGCCAGCTCCAGCCGCTGGCGAGACCATTAGACTCAGTATAAGGCCGCAGAGATACCACGTATCTGATTTGAATCGGACGTAGAGAACAAAAGGGGAAAGAGGGTGCATGAGGGTGGGAACACCCCAGAGCATGTGGGAAAAGTTTGAGAATGCTGGTTCTGGTGAAGAGGAAAAGAAAGACGGAGGGTGTATGAGTGTATGAAAGGTATTCAATTGAGAGAGCGATGGCCCTGATCAAAGGGCTTTGGGGCATGCGGCTGTCACGGTCGGTGTTAGTCCACCAACACAACAATCTACCAGTATCTACGAGTGTCCGTGCAGTGGTCAATCAGAAAGGGAAACCAGAAGAAGAGAAACCGTCCGACTCTTATTTAAAACTCCATCTCCACTAGAGGGGCCATTCTATTCTTCTATGTTACTCTCACCGGCAGTGAAAGAGGTCAAAAGATAACGCACAGTTGTACTGTCGAATATGCTTATGAGACTCACGGAAACAGGTGTCTGTTCTGATGAGATTGTTGCATAGATCGTCCATTAGATTAGGAAGGAGGGGCGCTCATGGCAACAACTTTGAGCGAAAACACGGCGAAAGGCTTCGATTTCACGTTGTTTGATTACGAGTCGCTCCTGCAACTAATGCCTTGCTTCCCCCACGAAGAGGAGAGCCCTTATTCATCGGACGGAAAAACCCGTCATGATCACCGTGTACATAATGACTATAGTCAGAGGGGAGGATAGAGCTGTGGTGATTGACTTCATTGGAAACATCAATGCAGGGGAATTGCAGCCTGAGGCCGTTGCAGCGGGGGGCGAGAACCGACCAGACCATGAATGTGAGGCGTGGGCATAACGCTTGCTGTATTCCCTCGTTAAAGTGACCCCGAAGAGTGGTGACAGAAGAAGCGTAGTCACGGTTAGATATATTCCCGTTACATCCTAATAGGCCCCCGGGCCGTCATAGACACCCTTTCATGAAAGCAATGACGATACATAGTCTCTCCCACGCCCTCCTTGTGGCTACTTCAACCGCTCTACATCAAACGTCGTAACAAGTCAAGACATCAAAGACAGAGTTCACCAAGCGTCACCCATCGACTACCTCAAAATGTCGACTTTAATCTTCCAAAGTAAGCTATCGATGAGTGCAAAGTCCTGTCCCTTACCCAAAAATCCTAATATCTCTTCGTTGATCCCTAGGGGCGTTGCCCATTCTCGTGTTCACCTCCCTGGCGTACTGGGGCAATTACTTTCTATCCGACCACTTCGACATGTCAGGCGGCGGCGCACTCATGGCCGCTCAATGCCCTCCAAATCCGGGTCCTTACAACATGCGCTACCTCGGCGTGCGCTCCATCGATGACTTCCTCTGCTTCCTCGTCACCTTCTTCCAAACCAACCTTGACTCGGATACCGTTCCCTTTTCCATCGATTTCGTCTCCTCGTTCGCTGCCCTCGTAGCCCTCACTTTCATCGAGCCCATCCGTAGCGGTCATTCCACCGCCCTAGCCTTTCCCGTAATCTCAGTCCTGTTCTATCACCTCAAAGGCGGAGGCATTGGCCTCCCGCTCTTCTGGCTCGCATTGATCCTTTCCGGACACAACCGCTTGAAGCCTGTCGAAGCCAGGATCGATCAAGCCAAGGCCGAAGCTACTCTCTTTGCCGTGCTGGCAGGCTTCGCTTTACCAACCGCGCTAATGTTTGTCCTACAGGACCCCATCGTGACGGCCGCTTTTCAATTCTTCCCAGCGTGGATGTGGGTGGCAAAAACCGGTCATCTCTTCTTCCGACCCTCGTCGCGCCACAACACGTCCGGTTACTGGACCGTTCAAGCGACATTCATCTTCACCTTCATCGTGTCCGCGATATCACACATCGCAGTTCTCTGGGTCTCATTGGATGATCCTGCATTACTCAAGTATTTCTACGTCCCTCCAATCTCACCTCCCGATCCCGCAACGACAACACTTCAATTCGCCACGCACGTGATTTTGCAATGGGACGCAATATTTACATTGGGTTCAAGCCTATTGGGGACAGTTTGGTTCGCGGAGAACGCCAAAGAAGTGGCGTGGATTGTGGTTTGGAATGTGATTGCATCTGTCATCGTTGGTCCTGGCGCTGCAGTCTCTGGCGTCCTTCTTTGGCGGGAACGGAAGCTTAATGGAGTGCCGGAAGAGGCCTCCAAAAAGATGTAGTTAAGCTTTCGTATAACGTCCGTCTCGGATTATGCAGATAAAGGGGATTTGTTGACCACAGTGTATTTCATACTACGTACTATAGCAGTTGCGAACAGGTTATCCGTGATCACGTGAGCGGGTGGGATACTGGTGGGACGTCTGGCTTTTCTAGCTCTAGCTTTTTACACTTCAATGGAGTGGAGAGTTCTTCGACTGTTCTTCGAATTTAGTAAAAACAGTTCATTATAGTTATATTATAGGGAGCGCGTGTATATATGAAGACCGCTGGCAATGCCATGTTTCTTCTCATTGACTGTACTGTAAGCGGTATTGCGGCACAGGCTGGTAATTCCCGTCATCCCTCATATCATATCATAGTTACGCCTATCCACATCCGTGTTGGCTACATCAGGTCCCGTCCCTAGCGCCCTTTTAAAAGCAACGACAGTACATCGCTTCTCCCATAGTCCCCCCGTGGCTAGGACATCGTAACAAGCCAGGACATCGAAGAAAGAGCCCATCGACTGCCCTATAATGCCGACTTTGATCCTCCAAAGTAAGTTATCAACGAGGACAAAATTTTGCCCCTTACCCAAAGATCCTAATATCCCTTCGTTTTCCCCAGAGGCATTGCCCATTCTCGTGTTCATCCCCCTGGCGTACTGGGCGAATCACTTTTTGTTCGGCCACATCAACAAGTCAGGCGGCGGCGCGCTCATAGCTGCGCAATGCCCTCCAAATCCAGGACCCTACAACATGCGCTACCTCGGCGTGGGCCCCATCGACGACATCCTCTGCGTCCTCGTCGCCTTCTTCCAAACCAACCTCGCCTCGGACACCTTTCTCTTTTCCGTCGATTTCCTCTCCTCGTTCGCCGCCCCCGTGGCACTCACTTTCATCGAGGCCAGCCGCAGCGGCTGCTCCACCGCCATAGCATTTCCCGCGATCTTGGGGCTGTTCTATCAGATCAAAGGCGGAGGCATTGGCATCCCGCTCTTCTGGCTCGCGTTGATCCTCTCCGGACACAACCGCTTGGAGTCCGTCACGGCCAGGATCGATCAAGCCAAGGCCGAAGCTACTCTATTTGCCGTGCTGGTAGGCTTTGTTCTACCGAGCGCGCTCATGTTTATCCTGCAGGAGCCCATCATGACGGCTGCTTGGCAGTTCTTCCCGGTGTGGATGTGGGTGGCAAAAGCTGGACATCTCTTCTTCCGACCTTCGTCGCGCCATAACACGTCCGGTTACTGGACCGTTCAAGCGACATACATCTTCACCTTCGTCATGTCCGCGATACCCCACATTGCCGCCCTCTGGGTCACATCAGATGATCCCGCTTTACTCAAGCATCTCTACGTCCCTCGAATCTCACCCCCCGATCCCGCAATGATAACACTTCAATTGGCCACGCATGTGTTTTTGCAATGGGATGCTGTATTCACAATGGGATCAAGCCTATTGGGAGTGGTCTGGTTTGCGGGGAACGCGAAAGAAGCAGCGTGGATCTTGGTTTGGAATGTAATCGCATCGGTCATCATTGGTCCTGGCGCTGCGGTCTCTGGCGTCCTTCTTTGGCGGGAGTGGAGGCTTAATGGAGTGCGGGAAGAGGCCACCAGAAAGACGTAGTTAATCAAGATATCACATAACAGCTGTCTCGGTTTATGCAAATGCAAATAAAGGGATCTACTAAGAGTATTTCATATTACAGTAGCGATTGCCCGTGCACCGAACTGGAACAGCCAGGTTGTGTCCCTGTTATGCATTGTCGTGTGAGCGGGTGGGGCGTAATATGTCTGGCTTTTTTTACACTTCAAACATCAATGACAGGGCTCTGTCTTTTGTCCCAACCAACCAGAGTGGAGAGTTCTTCGAATTTAGTAAAAACAGCTCGCTACAGTTGTACTATAGGACAGCCTGTTCCGCGCACTGTTGGCCGCCAGCAATGTCGACACGACACAAGCTTTATTGCTGCGAGGGAACGTGGTCAGGACTATACAGATGACAGAAGTATTTGAAACTCCGAACGTGCGAGGAGGAGAGGATAGTCAACTTGTAATAGGAGGAATGCATCAGGGGATACAAGGCTAGCGCCCAGACTGCTCATGGTGCTGGCGCAGGGAGGAACGGGCAGGGGATACAAGGCTAGCGCCCAGACTGCTCATGGTGCTGGCGCAGGGAGGAACGGGCAGGGGATACAAGGCTGGCGCCCAGACTGCTCGTGGCACTGGCACAGGGAGGAACGGGCAGGGGATACAAGGCTAGCGCCCAGACTGCTCATGGCGCAGGGCGCAGGGAGGAACGGGCTGGGAGATGAGATGCAGGCCCATTGAAGCCGAGTTTATCCAACCCTAAAAGGGTCGTTAGGGTCAGATAATCTCGGCTTCAAAGCCCGCTCCTCAGAGCCTGTTCCCAATAGGGTTGGATAAACTCGGCTTCAATGAGCCTGCATCTCATCTCCCAGCCCGTTCCTCCCTGCGCCCTGCGCCACTGATGAGCAGTCTGGGCGCTACTTCTGAAAACCTTGTATCCCTTCCATTTGTCAAACGGTAGTCTTCATACATACATCATGACTACGCATTCAAGTTCCCTCGCACGGATGATTATAAAAATGACGTGTATCTACAGCAGCCATTTCCTTCCCCAAGCTCAATTCTACATCCCTAAACTCAAAGTCTGAGATGGCTCACCACCCAAGGAACACATTCCCTGTAGCTGGTCTGCGCTCAGGTGCTGCTGCTCTCCCGGTCCCCCAACGCCCAATGTTATCACCCCTTCCTCAAGGTCGTCCATTTCCTGACCAGCCACATGGCCGTGCTGGTGCGCTGCAAAATATCATAGTCAGCGATTCACATCATATTCCCATCCACTACCACTCATCCACGTATGCTATAAGATTCCCCCTGTGGATGCCGCCGGTAATCGCAGGCCTGACGACTATCAGCATGGCGTTCCCCCACTCAACCAAGATATCGCTGTGCCAGGCCAACCGGGGTACGATGATGCGGACTATCACGGTGTGGTTCATCATCTCTCTGTGCCACCTGTAGTAGGTCCATGCATCCATGAGCTATTGCGGTTCCTTAAACGATACTATACAGGATCCTATCATCCCAAATGAGTACTACGATCAAGGTGTCAACAACTATGCCGGTGTTGTCCCGGATGTCCCTGCCCAAGCACAAGTCGTTGCTCCATTTGAACCCGTGTGTACCAATTTCACGTTCCCACATATAGATATCTAACTCGCCCAATTGCTGAAGGTCATTGATATGGCTGACCGCCCAGCTCAGAATGCCCCAGCTGGACCAGCTCCGGCCTTCCTCAATGAGTTGCTTAACCAGAGGCCTGTACCTAATGAGCAACCCAATGAAGTCCTCCGCATGCTGGCAAACTACTTTCTGAATCAGCTCGATTCAGACATATACGTGTTTCAAGTGGAACCAAACCTGGCCGGTGGAATCAGGGTGTTCATCACACTCAATGTTGGCTGACCTTTTCTGGTGTTTTAATTTGTGCCTCCGTGCACTTTGCCATTGTATGACATCTCTGTCATTAGCTACTTGATTGTATTACAAGATTGGAATTGCTGAAACTGTTTTTCCTCTGAATGGTTAGTACCCCGTTGAGAACCCAGCTAGATATTGAGAACTGTCTTGTTGCCTGGGCACTAGCAGCGGTTCATGCTCCACCTGGACAATAGCTAGTGGTAGATGTCGCCGCGCCGGTTGAGGGTAGAGAGACTGTAGGCGCAGAAGAGAAAGCAGCTACAAAGCCGGTTCAGAGCACGCGAGAAAAGTTCGAGAATACTGGCTCTGGTGAATAGGAAAAGAAAGACGGAGGTGGTGTATGAAAGGTATTGAGAGAGCAACGGCCCTGATCAAAGGGCTTTGGGGCATGCGGCTATCACGGTCGGTGTTAGCCCACCAACACAACAATCTACCAGCATCTACGAGTGTCTGTGCAGTGGTCAATCAGAAAGGGAAACCAGAAGAAGAAAATACCGTCCAATGTTACTCTCACTGGCAGTGAAAGTGGTCAAAGATAACGCACAGTTGTACTGTAGAATATGTTCATGAAATTCACGGAAACAAGCGTCTGTTCTGATGAGATTGTTGCATAGACCGTCCGCTAGATAAGGAAGGAGGGGCAGGTGAAGGGACTCATGGCAACAACTGAACTCCGAGCGTGTCACGTCATTTGATATGAGTCGCTCCTGCAACTAATGCCTTGCTTCCTCCACGGAGAGGAGAGCTCTTATTCATCGGACGGAAAGACCCGTCATGATCACCGTGTACAAAATGACTATAGTCAGAGGGAGGATAGAGCTATGGTGATTGACTTCATTGGAAGCGTCAATGTAGGGGAATTGCAGCCTGAGGCTGTTGCAGCAGGGGGCGAGAACCGATCAGACCGGGCCACCGTGAGGCGTGGGCAACGAATTTGACACAACGCTTGTTGCGTTCCCTCTGTCAAAGAAGTCAGTCATTCGCGGGCGCACAAATAAAGTGACCCCGAAGAGCGGTGACAGAAGAGGCGTAGTCACGGTCAGATATATTCCCGTTACACCCTACAGTCCCGTCACTGACACCCTTTCATGAAAGCAATGACGATACATAGTCTCTCCCACGCCCTCCCTGTGGCTACTTCAACCGCTCTGCATCAAACGTCATAACAAGTCAGGACATCAAAGAAAGGGTTCACCAAGCGTCACCCATCGACTACCTCAAAATGTCGACTTTGATCCTCCAAAGTAAGCTATCGACGAGTGCAAAGTCCTGCTCCTTACCCAAAAATCCTAATATCTCTTCGTTTGATCTCCAGAGGCATTGCCCATTCTCGTGTTCACCTCCCTGGCGTACTGGGCAAATTACTTTATGTTCGGCCACATCAACAAGTCAGGCGGCGGCGCGCTCCTCGCCGCCCAGTGCCAGGGGCCTCCAAATACAGGACCTTACAACATGCGCTACCTTGGCGTGGGTCCCATCGACAACTTTCTCTGCATCCTCGTCGCCTTCTTCCAATCCAACCTTGCCTCGGACACAGTTCCCTTTTCCGTCGATTTCCTCTCCTCGTTCGCCGCCCCCGTAGCGCTCACATCCATCGAGAGCATCCGTAGCGGCCGCTCCACCGCCATGGCATTTCCCGTGATCCTAGGCCTGTTCTACCAGACCAAAGGCAGAGGCGTTGTCCTCCCGCTCTTTTGGCTCGCGTTGGTCCTCTCAGGACACAACCGCTTGGAGCCCGTCGTGGCCAGGATCGATGGGGATACGGCCTCAGCTGTTCTCTTTGCTGTGCTGGCAGGCTTCGTTTTTCCCACCGCCCTTATGTTTATCCTGCGGAACCCCATCATGACGGCCGCTTGGCAGTTCTTCCCAGTGTGGGTGTGGGTGGTAAAAGTTGGATGTCTTTTCTTCCAACCCTCGTCGGGCGACAACACGTTCACTTGATGGTCCAATCGACATTCCTCTCCGCCTTCCTCATGTCCACGGCATCCCACCTTGTCGCTCTATGGGTCACATCAGTTGATGATCCCGCTTTACTCAAGCATCTTTACGTCCTTCCATTTTCACCCCTGGATCCCGCAACGATAACACTTCAATTGGCCACGCATGTGTTTTTGCAATGGGATGCAGTATTCACAATGGGTTCAAGCCTATTGGGGACGGTTTGATTTGCGGGGAACGCGAAACAAACGGCGCAGATTATGGTTTGGAATGTGATCGTATCGGTCATCTTTGGTCCCGGTGCTGCGGTCTCTGGCGTTCTCATGTGGCGGGAGCATAGGCCGTCGGAAAAGGCCATCAGAAAGATGTAATTAAGCTGCCGTATAACAGCCGTCTCAGACTATGCAGAAAAGGCAGTCCTGTTACTCGCATAGCATTTCATAGGCTATATTCCTGCTACGCATCGTTGCTTTTGCGTGGTTGGGTGGTGCGTAATATGTCAGGCTTTTTCAAACTTCGAACATAAACGGGCAGGGCTCTGTTTCTTGCATCAATCAATCAAAGTGGAGAGTTCGTCAATTTAAAAAAAAATAGTTCCTTATATTACAAGGCGAATCCATTTGTTGTTGATTGAGTACGTTGAGTCCTCAACAATGTCCCAAGGACCCATGGTTGACAACGGGAAAATAGCTGGTTCGTATGACGATGATTGTGAATCCCAGGCGAGGCGACAGGCGTAGGACTCCGTTGGGAAAATGCGCGGAGGTCCTGGGATGGAAGATGGGATGGGACCGTGGCAGGCAACTTGGTGGGGAATTTCTTGGTCTTGTTAGACCGGACCGGGCCATCGGTCGTCTGAAACTGCAACATGCGTTATGACTGATGCCATGTACGAGGGTGAGTGGCCATGAGATGGCGATAAGGAGGCAGAGGCGAGAGGGCCAGCACAGTACGGCAAGTACTAGTACGGTAGACTTAGCTTTGCGGGATGATGAGTGCCCACGTTCATGGCCAAATTCCATATCCGGTTCACTTCACAAGCCACAGTTATGACAGTTATGTGGGCGTGGGGCTCTTTCCTTTTTGAGGTCTGGGCTGATGAGTTGCAGTTGGTGGGGAAGGGCGGAGTTGAATTTGAAAGAAGCACAGCTTGCCTGTCACTGCAAGACTGAAAATGGCAAACGCCGTGTGGTCGCGTGGCCAATTCCAATCGAAGATCTTAGATCCCGAAAAATCAATCGGTCCTTGCCACACTTGATTTCGTCTCATTTCCTGTTTAGGCTCTTAGGCTCTTTTATTTGCGACATTAATATTCTCGCCTCGCTCACACCGGACCACAATGTCAATCCTGTGTTCAGGCACACGGGGCTAAGGCGCAACCACCCTCATTATTCATTTCTCCCCTCCCCGCACCCATGACTATAAAATGACCTGCATCTACAGCGGCCATTCCCTTGTCCAAGCTCAATCATACACACATTAACTCAATGCCTAAGATGGCTTACCACTCGAGAAATACATTCCTCTCAGCTGGTGTGCGCTCAGGTGCCGCTACCTTTCCTCAAGATTGTCCAATCCCGGACCAGCCACATGGACATACTGGTGCACTGCAGGATACCGTGGTCAGCGATTGCGTTGTATTAAATCCCTCTCGCATTCACTAACACTCGTCCAAGATTCTACCTGTGAACACCACCGGTAATCACTGGCCTGACGAGCATTTGGAGGACGTTTCCCCCCTCAAGGAAGATATCGCTGCGCAAGGCCAACGACAAGACCCAGGGTACAATGACACGGACTATCGCGGTGTCGTTCATCATCTCTTTGCGTCACCAGTAATAGATTATATTCGTCCATGAGGTATTGCATTTCCTTACATGACATTATACAGGATCTTCCCACCCCAAGCGAATACCACGACCAAGGTATCAACAACCATGCCAGCGTTGCTCAGGATAACCCTGACCAAGCACAAGCTGTAACTCCGCTAGACCCAGTGTGTACCAAATTCAATTTTCCCACATACAGATATCTAACTCGCTCAATTGCTGAAGGCCACTGATATGGCTGACCGCCCAGTTCAGAACGCCCCAGCTGGGCCAGCTACGGCCTTCTTCGATGAATTGCCTCATCAGCAAGGACCCGTACCTAATGAGCAAGTCAAAGAAGCCCTCCGCCAGCTGGCAAACCACTTTCTGAATCAGCGCGATTCTGACGTAGACGTGGTTCATGTGGAACCAGGCCTTGCTGGCGGAATCCGGGTGGTCATCACACTCCATATCGGTTGACCTTTTCTGAAGTTTTAATTCGTTGCTACATGCACTTTGCCATCGTCAACGGTAACACAAGTGAAGCGTAGTTTGAGTCATTTCATGACGTCTTTGCCATTAGCTACCTGTTTGTACTATGAGATTTGGAATTGTTTTTTTTGAATGGTTGATATACGTTAATATCCCGTCGAGAACCCAGCTAGATATTGAGAAATGATGTCATTATTCCTTGGGCACGCTCTCCGCGTGGGCAATGGCTAGTTGTAGGCGTCGGCCGAGGGAAGTAGAGGTGCTGTAGGTCATTGCGGAGGCTCGAGAAAGCGGTGCCACAGCCGGAAAACCAGCGGAGAGGTGAGTTTGAGTAGCAGTGAGCGCAAGAAAGAGAGAGCAGTCACGAAGGCGGCTCGAAGTACACGGGAAAAGTTCGAGAACACTGGATGCCTTTACATTCGAGTAAGGTGTGATGTACTGTATATATACTGTTCGATATCAAAGGGGAAAAGGGTGTGATCCTGATGAAGAAGAAAAGGAGGTGGTGTACGAAAGATATTGACAGAGCGACGGCCCTGATCGAAGGGCTTTCAAGTTAGGGCGTGCGGCTGTCACGGTCAGTGTGCAGCTGCTATCACGCTCAGGCGCGCGTATGCTTGCCCTTTAGTATAGTAAGTAGTGGATTCTATCCACCAGCATCTGTAAGTGTCCGTAGTCAATCGGAAAGGGAACCCAGAAGAAGAGAAACCGTCCGACTCTATCCAAAACTCTCCAACTCTACTAGCCTAGTAAGGGGCCATTCTTTTCTACTATGTTGCTCTCACTGACAGTGAGAGAGGCCAACGATAATGCGCAGCTGTACTGTCGAATAAGCTCACGAAACTTACGGGAACAGGTGTCTGTTCTGATGAAATTGTCGCATAGACTAGTACTGCTCGTTAGATCGGGAAGGAGGGGCAAGTGAACCGACTCATGGCGACAACTCACAGCGCAAACACGGACTGAAGCCTGAGACGCCACGTCTGATAAGTCGCTCCTGCAACTAATGCTTTGTTTTCTCCACAAAGAGGATAGCTGTTATTCATTGAACGGAAAGGCGCATTTGATCACCGTGTACATAATAGCCACGGTCCGAAGGGAGGATAGAGCTGCGGTGACGGATTCCATTGGAAGTGTCAATGTAGGGGAGTTGAGTTGCAGGGGGCGAGAACAGACCATAAACATGATGCGTGGGCAACGAATTCGGCACAACGCTTGTTGTGTTCACTCCGTCAAAGAATACATTCACGGGTGTGAAACACGTCGCACAGCTAAAGGCGATCCTGAGAGCGGAGACAGAAGAAGTGTGTTCGACAGGTCAAGGAAGTCACGGTTATCACTGCTACACAAAGGTCGCATGTAGCACGGTTCGGGAGCGCAGACAGGGACTGGTGTACGAATCTATTTGCGTAATTGATTTCGTGAGGGGGAAGGGTTCACAAAATGGCGCTAACCCTGAGATCTGTCTTTCAGCGATCCCATCATCATCGTTTTTTTTTACCTTTCGTTTCTGTCTGCTGGAAAGGCGGTGAACTTAGACCGCTTGCCTTATTGCTGCAAGGGAATGCACAGTCAGGATGTATGAAGACCACTAGCAATCTGGCTCAAAATGGGACTATCGAGCATTTGCAACTCCGAACGTGCGCGAAATGGATTCGGTGGATGAATCGATGAATAATAGTTCACACGCTCGTTCGGAGCTGCATTTTCTGACGCCAGTTGTTCATACGTCCTGACAGGGCTATAAAAATGACCTGTATCTACAACGGCAATTTCGTTCTCCAAGCCCAATCTTATATCCTTAAGCTCAAAGTCTGAGATGACTCACCAGTGTCACCACCCATGAAACACGTTTCCTATAGCTGGTGTGCGCTCGGGTGCCGCTGCTCTCCCGGTCTTCCAACTCTCAATGTTACCAACCTTTCCTCAAGATCGATCAATTCCGGACCAGCTACATGACCGTGCTAGTGCACCGCAGAATATTGTGGTCAACGATTTGCATCATCCAAGCCCTCTCCCACTCACTAACACACATCCACGTTTGTTATAAGATCCTCCCTGTGGATGCCGCTGGTAATAACAGGCCTGACGACTATGAGGATGGCGTTCCCCCGCTCAACGAAGATATCGCTGTGCAAGGCCGACCGGGGTACGATGACGCGGGCTATCATGGTGTGGTCTATCATCTCTTTGTGCCACCTGTAGTAGGTCATACATCCATGAGCCATTGCGCTACCTTACATGACAGTATACAGGATCCTATCATCCCAGACGAGCACTACGATCAAGGTATAAACAGCCATGCTGGTGTTGCTCTGAGTGTCCCCGCCCAAGCACAAGTCGTTGCTCCACTAGAACCCGTGTGTACCAACTTCATGTTCCTGCATGCAGATATCTAACTTGTTCAACTGCTGAAGGTCATTGGTATGGCTAACCGCCCAGCCCAGAACGCCTCACCTGGGTCAGCTCCAGCCTTCCTCAATGAATTGCCTAACCAGAGGCCCGTACCCAATGAGCAAGTCAAAGAAGTCCTCTGCCAGTTGGCAAAGCATTTTCTGAATCAGCGCGGTTCAGACGTAGCCGTGGTTCATGTTGAACCAGGCCTTGCCGGTGGAATCTGTGTGGTCATCACACTCAATATTGGCTGACCTTTTCCGAAGTTTTAATTCATTGTCTTTTGTTGGCTACCTGTTGTAGAACCAGATTAAAATTGCTGAAACTGTCTCTCTTCTTAATAGTTAATGTGTCGTCGAGAACCAGCTAGATATTGAGAATGTTGACTGGGCCCCAGCTCTGGTTGGTAGCGAAAGAGGTCAAGAATGACACCCCGACAACAAGCGAAAACGCAGTGGATGCCGTCGTCACTGTAATTGACAAGCTGCTTCTGCAACCAATACTTTTTTGCGTCATAAAGGGCATAACTCGTATTCATTGGACGGAAAGACCCATTATGATCATCGTGTACATAAGGACGACAGGCAAAAGGAAGGACAGAGCCGTGGTGACCGACGTCGTTGGATGCGTCAATGGCATGGAGTTGTGGGCAAGGAAAGCTCGTGATTATCTCACGTCGCCCGGCCGGATGTGAGGCGTGGGCAACAAATTTGGCATAATGCTCGTTGCGTTCCCTCTGTCAAAGTAGACATTCGCAGGTGTGAAATGCGGGTTTGTCGCACAACCCTGAGAGTAGTGGCAGAAGAGTGTTTAACAGGTCAAGGAAGCCACGGTTATCACTGTATCATCGTTACGTATCCATATTCATGCCCCAAATTCTCTGTTTGTTGCAATCAGTCAGGGTAGGTGTAACGTAGTGCTATTCGTAAAGGTATGAATGGTGTCTATTGGTGCTTGCGTACTTGTCGGGAATTGAAGCAGAGAGCCTTCTTGCTGGAATCATTTGAGAATCTTCGCAACAACCCTGGTTGTTCGTGACGCCGCAAGTTATCATGCATTGGAATCATGCGTGACAGTGGCGGCGGGGAACGAGTACACGTGTTGGCGCTGTCGGACTCCCCCTCGGTCATTGCGTGTAAGGTTGCAATGGAGGACAGAATCCGGCCGATGAGTGCGGAAGGTTGTGTGCCTTGCGCGCGCTTTCATATGCACGGGCCGTGAAAGTAGACTACCTACGAGGGGGGGGGGAAATTCGAAGGCATGTCACGCGGGCGAGGATGTAGTTGTAACGTGTCTTTATTGGGGGGATCATAGAATCACGAAAAATGTGAATGTCATACTACATTCTCTAGCATCAGTTTATGAGGCAATGACAATACATTGCTGCTCTCAGTCACCCTCTGACCGTTTCAACCTTTCTGCACTGAACGTTGTTCCAAGTTAGAAGTTAGCAAGGACATCAAAATCAGAGTCCACTGATCGTCACATATTAGAGTGCGTTCGGCGTCAGAAAATGCGTGGCAGTATTGTGATTTGGGAGGGGGTCCAGATAGAGAGAGCTTTTTCTCACTCGAAAATATATTTGAGTTTCCTGAACCGTTGAAGCACGTGAGTCTATCGCTCACGTGCTTGTTTGGACTTTCCTGCCGCCTGCCAGTGTGCCGCTAATCTTGAATCTGATCTGAATCTGAATATATCATCATCCGAACCCCCGCTCTCACGAAATGCACAAGGGTGTAGCGGTCCGGCATTGAAACTTAAGAGGTGCTTTCCGATATGCCTATGCTCCATGTCGGTATTTTTCAAATAGCGATAATAAGAGTCATCACCCCAGTTCAGAAGCTGTCACCCCGGCGCCATTGAATATGAAGACCGCTGGAGGTTTGACGCCTAGTTTTACTCATCCGTCACGCGTCACCATCCCACCACATTAGGCATATCAGTTCCGGAAGCAAGCTCAATGTCTGTGGGAACCTGTCGCGGTCAGGGCCGCAGAAGGCAAATAACATAAACTGGGCGTTGATAGCACCAACATTTCGGGACGTTCGGTCTGACTGGCTTAGGGAAAAGGTGCTATTATCTCGCCATCACAGGCCGGCACTTCTCTCTCACTACTAGTATAAAATGACCCGTATTTACGGTGGCCATTTCCTTCGCCAAGCTCAGTCCTACCCTCGTAAACTCGATGTCGGTTCCCCAACTCCCAATGCCACCTCCCTTTCCTCAAGGTCGTCCAATTCCTGACCAGCCATATGGCTATGCTGGCGCACTGCAGAATGTAGTGGTCAGCGATTCGCACCATATCCAAGCCCCCTCTAGTCCACTAACACTCACACATGTGCAATTAGGCCCCCCCTGTAAATACCGCCGGTAATCGCTGGTCTGACAACTATTTGGAGGGCGTTCTCCCGCTCGCCGCCCAAGGCCAACCACCAAACCCGGGGTACAATGACGCGGACTATCGTGGTGTGGCTCATCATCTCTTTGTGCCACCTGTTGTAGGTCATGTTCGTTCATGAGGCATCGCGCTTCCTTACATGACATCATACAGGATCCTACCGTCCCAAATGGGTATCACGATCAAGGTATTAACAACCATGCTGGTATTGCGCAGGACATCCCTGTCCAAGCACAAGCCATTGCTCCACTATATCCTGTGTGTATCAACTCACTTTTCTGCATAAAGATATCATCTAACTCGCCAAATTGCTGAAGGTCGTTGATATGGCCGGCCGCCCAGCTCAGAACGCCTCACCTGGGCCAGCTCCGGCCTTGCTCGATGAATTGCCCAACCAGGGGCCCATACCCAACAACCAACCCAGAGAAATACTCCGAGTGCTGGCAAACCACTTTGTGAATCAGCTCGATTCAGACATAGACGTGGTTCATGTGGAACCAAACTTCGCTGGTGGAATACGGGTGGTCATCACCCTCAATATTGATTGACCTTTCCTGAAGTTTCAACTCGTTGCTACTTTGCACAAGTGAAGTGTAGTGAACCTTTCTCCTTGTTATATGACACCTTTGTTACTAGCTAGTTGTTTGAACTACAAGATTGGAATTCCTGAAACTGTTTCTTCACCTGATAGTTAATATGTCGTTGAGAGCCCAGCTAGATTTTGAGAAAGGACTTGTCGATTGGGTACTAGCGGCAGACGGCGCTCCACATGGGCAACCGTTAGTTGTAGGCGTCTGTCGAGGGACCATTCTTTTCTGCTACATCGCTCCCATTGGAAATGAAAGAGGTCAATGGTAATGCGCAGCTGTCTGGTCGAATATGCTTATGTTTATGAAACTCGTCGCAACAGGTGTCTGTTCCAGTGGAACTGTCGCGTAGATCGCTCGGCAGATCAGGAAAGAGGGGCAAGTGAGCGAACTTATGACGATAATGGGGCGAAAACACGATAATGTTTGATATGAGCTGCTCCAGCAACCGATGCTTCATCTGTTCCACACAGAGGACAACTCATATTCATCGGACGGAAGACCCATGATGGTCATCGTGTACATAGGGATGACGGTCAGAAGGGAGGATAGAGCTGGGTGAGTGCCAATGTGGGGAACGAGAACGATGCATGCACGTGAGGTGTGGGCAACGAATTCGGCATGACGCTCGTTGATTTCCCTCCGCCATCGAATGCGCTAGCTGATTTGTTAAGAGCGTGTTTCGTTGCGTGCAGTTGTATGTCGTGCGGAAAGGTTTGAGCAAGTTTGGAGAAAGCAGAAAGACGTACATTCGCCAGAGCTGTGACTTAAAGTTGGCTATGTGTTGTTTAGGTTCGAGTACGTTAATGTTGGCCCATCAGTTCGCTAGAAGGTGAACACAGCGCTCAAGTACGAGAGTAGCGTGTAACAAATTTGGCGTTGCGTCCTCGCTGCCCGTTGAGCACAGTGGGCAACCTATCGGGGAGAGTTCGTCATGCTCGAGTTACTTAAGTTTGCATTTACCGAAAGAGCGAGGAAGAAACTGGCTGATGGAGTAGCTACCAGGGGTGTGTGTAGTTTACCAGAAGCAAAATGAGGCATCACAGCGTCCCTTATGTAAGCCTCAAAGATCCCCGTATAATAGTTCCCTTTTGATCAATCGGAAGCGGAAGAGATGGGGGAATAGCCACAAAAACTACTAATTATTTTTGCGAAAGGTTGAAATTTTATACAAAAAGATGTTTACATAAGGGGTGCATATGGTGCATGTTTACAAGTGCCGTTGTGTGCCAACAAATGGGACTGACGGGATTGCGTATTTGAAACAACCGCTCGTCATATCATTGTACACTACGGTACGTATACAAAAGAGGGACTTATTATGAGTTGTGCCTTAGCAGTAAGAGTCCCTGAGCACACTTATACTTGGTCATGACAGTTATATCACACGTTAGTTTCAGACAACCGATGACCGTTCTGCTGACAAGGCCAAGAAGCGCACTAACCCGTCTGCCACTGTCCCATCCCATCTTCCATCGCGGGATCTCCGCGCATTTTCCCATCAGAGGTTTGCACTGGGTTCTTTTTTTAAATCCCGTTTCTGTTTCTTATACCGCTTCGGACTTACGTCAAGGCACCGTCTCGAATGTGTAAATACACAAGTTTATAGCAGGGGGTGAGGCTATTCGTTGAGAGTAATACGTAGGGTGGGAGGTACAGGTAGGCAAGATGGGCGGGGACATCATCCTGGGTCGAAAACCACCTTCTATGGAGTGAAGTATACCTTGGTCTCCTCCGGGAAAGTCTTTGGTACCTTCTTTGGTGCCAAAGATGGGGCAGATAGTGAAAGGTCTGGGGCTATCGGGGAGAGGTGGGCGTTCCTCGCTCTTGCGAAGCGATGGCAGAATCTGATGATGTGCGCGACAGTTTGAGGGTTGGCTCTGCACTGCGGGCGGTTTGCCAGTTTGTGGGGATGGAAGCGAGCCGTGTAAGAACCAGTGAAGCCGTGATCCGTGATGAAGCAAACGAGGGTAGTGTCCTGTTTTGAACCTCAGGAAGCGCCTTTGATGACCGGCGCGAGTTTCCATTTGGTGCTGGGAGGGCAAGGTAGGTTTGGGGGTGCTGGGGGGCGCGATGCCATCTGGCTTGCCATGCGGCGATGGTCAGCTCTTTGGCTGACTCTGCTTGGGAGGCAGGTGTATGCAGCTCATGGTGGTTTGGGGGGAAGATATTTATCGTGTTAGCTCGAGCTAGCTCATTACACCGCTTAAGCCCTGTGAACACCAGCTTGGGCGAGCACCATTCTAGGTTAAGGACAGTGTTCCTAAAGAGGGAAAATATTTGGATCGGTGTGGAGCAGAGCTCTCGAGCAAAAAATTGGCGTGCATGGGGCCGAAAGTTTGTGATGGCTTGGACGGGAGCTGGGTTGGGAGAGAAGATGGTGATTCTGCGGGTTAGACGGGGATTGAGGTGTTCCAGTTCTAGGTGGGTGGCCACAGCCAGAGAGCTGAGGTCAGCGTCGAAGACCGTAGTGGTGATACGGAAGCTGCGAGCTGTGTGGGCAGATTCAGTACTACCCCGGAAGGCTACGACCGTGCTTATTGCTGCGAGATGGTCACATTCTCGGTTTCAGTTTCTTCTGAAAGGTTAGTTTGGCTTCAAGCACATTATGGATGAAAGCAACCCATCGTTTCTGTCCGTCCCGATGAGCTGACCCCTTGTTTGGCGAAGAAGCAGTGTGGAGAGAAGTCTAGGGCCCATGGTGGGGCAGTGAGCGCGTCGATGTGGGGGGTATGGGCCTGAGACTCGAGCGGCCAGTTGGGAGTCTGTGGGGAACCAGTAGAGGAGTAGGGTTGAGAAGTTGCAGTTCTGAGCTGAGCACGAAAGGACAGCCGCAGCCGATTGTGGCGGCCCGTACAATAACAACTTATGTAAGCTGTCGCTCTCTGTTTGGGGATCGGGTGCAGTGATCTCTCCTATATTTGCTACGTAGTTAGTTTAATATATACGTTTCATTTCATGCTGTACGTTCTGTCAACACCGCATGACCCTCTAATTGACTCTTGTGTTCGAAACATCACATCGCGGCTCTACAGTAGCCGAGACCCTGACTGACCCTCCGGACTCACCAACGACCGTAGCTTGCTCGTCCTTAAAATACGGCCAGGATGTCGCGATTCTCTCAATCCTACACCTGTTACCTCAATATTCAAGATGGTTCACCACCCAACAAATACATTCCTCCCAGCTGGTGTGCGCTCGGGTACAGCTACCTTTCCTCAAGACCGTCCAATCTTGTACCAGCCACATGATCATACTGATGCACTGCAGAATACCCAGGTCAGCAATTAGCGTCGTATTAAAGCCCTCCCCCATCTACTAACACTCACCCAAGATCCCCCTTGTGAATACCGCTAGTAACCACTGGCCTGACGAGTATTTGGATGGTGTTTTCCCCCTCAATGGCGATATCGCTGTGGAAGGCCCACAACATGACCTAGGGTACTGTGACACGGATCATCACGGTGTAGTTCATCATCTCTTTGCGCCGCCGGTAATAGGTCATATTCGTCCATGAGCTATTGCACTTCCTTACATGACATTATATAGGATCTTACCATACCAAGCGAATACCACGATCAAGGCATCAACAACTATGCCAGCGTTGCTCAGGATGTCCCCGACCAAGCCCAGGCCGTTACTCCACTAAATCCAGTGTGTATTAACCTCAATTTCCCCATAGATATCTAACTCACCAAATAACTGAAGGTCATTGATATGACTGACCGCCCAGCCCAGAATGCCCCCGCTGGACCAGCTCCGGCCATCCTCAACGGGGTGCCTAGTAACCAGCCCGTACCCAATGAACAGGCCAAAGAATTCCTCCGCCAGCTGGCAAACCATTTTCTGAATCAGAGCGATTTGGACGTAGATGTGATTCATGTAGAACCAAGCCCTGCTGGTGGAATCCGTGTGGTCATCACACTCAATATTGGCTGACTTGTTCTGAAATTGTAATTCGTTTCTACGTGCACTTTACCATCACCAACGTTAATACGAGTGAAGTGTAGTGAAACTCTATCCTCCGAGTCATTGCACGACACCTTTGTCATTAGCTTCCTGATCGTGCTTCGAGATTTAAAAATTTGAAGCTGTTTCTGGTTAATATCCCGTTGAGAACCCAGCGAAATATTGAGAAATGTACTGTTACTTGGGCACTAGCAGCGGTCCGCGTTCCACATAAGTAAGCGCTGTCGCGTCGATCGAGGGTAGAAAAGTCGTAGATCGTTGCGGAGGCTCGAGGAGGCGGTGCCGCGATCGGAAAACGAGCAGAAAAGAGTTTAAGGAGCAGCTCTTCAAGGCTTCAAGCTTCACATGGGCAACGAATCCGTGTTGTGTTCCCTCTCTCAAAGAGGTTATTCGCAGGTGTGAAACACGTCGCACAGCTAAAGGCGATCCTGAGAGAGCGGTGACGGAAGAAGTGTGTTCGACGGGTCAAGGAAGTCAGGATCGTCACGATACTACGGGTTATTCCGATTTATTCCGAGTCCCGCCTTACTACACACTAGTACTCATGCTCGCTACATTAGGCCCCCACTCCTTTGCACCAGTTTATAAAGCAACAACGGTACGTCGTTGCTACCACCTCTATTTCAACCGCTCTGCACCGAACGTCATTCCAAGTTAGCAAAGACACCGAAATGGTTCACTACTCGTCACACAATGACAACTTCCTAACGTCGACTTTGATCTTGCAAAGTTAAATGGGTGCAAAGTCAGTCCCGCTCCTTTCCTAAAGACCTCAGAATCCCTTCGTTAACCCCTAGGGGTATTATCCATTCTCGTGTTCGTCTCCCTGGCGTATTCGGCCACATCAACAAGTCCGCTGGCAGCACGCTCCTGGCGCCCATGCCCTCCAAGCGCTACCTCGGGATGCGCTCCATCGACTTCCTCTGCCTCGCCGCCTTGTCCCAAATGAACTTCGGCTCGGACACCGTTCCCTCTTCCGCCGATTTCCTCGACTCACACTCGCTGCCCCCGTAGCGTTCGCTTTTATCGACTACAGTCGCAGCGGCCGCTCCACCGCCATAGGATTTCCCGTGATCCTGGGCCTGCTCTATCAGACCAAAGGCAGAGGCATTGGTTTCTCGCTCTTCTAGCCCGCGTTGATCCTCTCCGGACAGAACCGCCTTGACCACGTCGCGGCCAGATTGATCAGGCCATGGCGGAAGCCTAGCTGCTCTTTTTTCTGTGTTGGCAGGCTACGCTCTGCCGAGCGTACTCATGTTCATCCTACAGGACCCCCAGTGACGGCTGCTTGGCAGTTCTTCTCGGCGTGGGTGTGGTTGGCGAAAGTTGGGCATCTCTTCTTCCGGCCCTTGTCGAGCTACAACACGTCCAGTTACTAGACCGTTCAAGTGACATTCATCTTCACGTCCATCATGTCCATGATGTCACGCACAGTTGCCCTCTGAGTCACATAGGGTGATCACGCGTTACTCATGCATCTCTATATTCCACCCCACCCAACCCCACCCCTATTTTGCAACGATTGCACTTCAATTAGACACACATGTATTTTTGCAATGGGATGCTGTATTCACAATGGGTTCAAGCCTATTGGGGACAGATTGGTTTGCGGGGAACGCCAAAGAAGCGGCGTGGATCGTGGATTGGAATGTGATCACATCGGTCATCGTTGGTCCTGGCACAGCGGTCTCTGGCGTCCTTTGGCGGGAGCGGAGGCTTGATGGGGCCTCTTCCGAGGCCCCCAGAAAGATGTAGTTAAGCTGTCGTATGACGGCAGTCTCGGATTATGCAAATGCAAATGAAGGGAGCCTGTTCATCACAGTATTGCATATTGCAGTAGCGGCTTCCCGTGCTCTGAACGATATTGTATCCCTGTTATGCATGATCGCGTGAGCGGGTGAGGTGTAATACGTCTGGCTTTTTTTACACTTCAAACATCAATGACAGGACACCGTCTCCTGCTTCACCCAATCAAAGTGGAGAGTTCTTCGGACATTGTAAAAACTGTTCGCTATAACTGCGAGAGAACACGTGGTCAGGACGTGTGAGTTAATTGGAAAGGGAAAGGGAAAGGAAGGAGTGCCCAAAGGTACAGTTAGCAAAGCCGGTTTTGCGCGTTCCCGTTTATTAGTTCAGCACACGGAAGGGGATAGGGCAGTGATGTACGCTTACCATTTCTGTCGAAAGACGCCGATGTGTGAAGACCACTAATACTGGCGATGATGAAAAGCGATCAAATGTCTATCAGGGTCTTTCCAGAAATGGTAACTGCACATCAGCAACATCACAGCCAGTCGATGTGGGTGCGGATAGAAGAGAAGCAAAGGGGTCGCCTTAGTTCTCCGACTGTGTTGAAGCGCCCGGCGGACGAGATTTCATCTTGCCATGAGATTCCCACCTCCTACTCAGGCCTCGGGTTTGTGATACATTACAAGTCCGCAGTACACGCGTCAGCAAACTTATCGCCCTCGTGCTCATTAACGAGCGTAACGAGCGTTAGGTTGTGGAGCTGGGGACTTAGTTCCAAGGCCATCAAGAAATATTATCGAGATCATATCTAGCCGCACCAAGGAAGCGAGAGTGAGCTCGTGACAGAGTCTAACCCTTAACCGAGGGAGCTGGAGCTATTAGATCGGCTGGTCTGGGTTGAGGTACGATTGAGTAAGAGGAGGAGAGGGAAGGGAGAAAGCGGCACTTGCTCGGTCTGATGAGTTCGCTACGCACGGTCCCGTATTGGAAAACTCTTGGGGAGTTCCATGTCGGTAGGCAGTTGTGTGCGCGCACGGAAGCGTCGTTGGGCGCTTGATATACGAATGGCCTGATTGGGGAGAACGTGGTGCGGAGAGTGAAAGCCACGGCGTGCGGTCACGGTCAGGCAGTTGTAGTGCAGTTGTGTACACGCACGGAAGCGTCGTGGGCGCTTGGTATACGAATGGCTTGATTGGGGAGAACGTGCGGAGAGTGAAAGCCGCGGCGTGTAGCTGACGTTGAGAAGACGTTAATCGACGAGATGGAATCGGATAGATTGTTGTTGGGGAAACTAGAATAAGAGGGGAGAATAGTAATAAACCGAGAGGAAAGCCAGGGTAGAGTGCTCGAGCTCCGTACTGAGAACATACCACGGTTACCACCCCTCACTTGATGCTGCCCCCCCGAAAACGATCCTAGGTCTCTGGGCGAGAGATTGTTCCTGTGCAGGCTCCTCCCATTTAGTTTTGATTGTACGTAAGATACTGTTCTGTCGTGAGTCGAACGGCAACACTACGGCAACGGCACAGCCTATGGTCCCCGGTTCAGATATAATTTTTCCCTCCCCGCTTCATTCTAAACTTTACTCCCCCTAAAGTGCTGAGCTAATAAATTCCAGCTGTGCCTTTGGCGGGCGGGGGCGGGTGCCTACTTCCTTTCTTTCCAACAAACTCCTACTATGTCTTGACCACGCGTTTCTTCGCACGAATGACTATAAAAATGACCCGTATCTACAGTGGCCATTTCCTTCTCCAAGCTCAATCCCGGCCCTCCATCCTTGAACTCAAAAGTCTGAGATGGCTCACTACCCAAGTAACACATTTCCTGTAGCTGGTGTGCGCTCGGGTGCTGCTGCTCTGCCGATCCCCCAACCCCCAATGTTACCACCCTTTCCTCAACATCGTCCAATTCCGGACCAGCCCCATGGCCGTGCTGGTGCGCTGCAGAATATTGTGGTCAGCGATTTGCGTCATATCCAAGTCCTTCCCATGCACCAACACTCATCCACGTATGCTATCAGATTCCCCCCATGGATGCTGCCGGGAATCGCTGGCCTGGTGATTATGTGGAAGGCGTCCCCCCTCTCAACCAAGATATCGAAGGCCAACAACAAGACCTGGGATACAATGATGCGGACTATCACAATGTGGTTCATCATCCCTTTGCCCCACCTGTGGTAGGTCATGTTCGTCCATGAGGTATTGCGCTTCTTTACATGACATACAGGATCCTGCCATCCCAAACGTGTACCGTAATTTCGGTATCAACAACCATGCCGGTATTGGGCAGGACATCCCTGCCCATGCACAAGCCGTCGCTCCAGTAGACCCCGTATGTACCAACTTCGCTTTCCCGCATACAGATATCTAACTCGCCCGATTACTAAAGGTTATTGATATGGCTGACCGCCCAGCTCAGAATGCCCCAGCTGGACCAGCTCCGGCCTTCCTCAATGAATTGCTCAACCAGAGGCCCATCCCTAATGAGCAACTCAATGAAGTCCTCCGCCAGCTAGCAAACTACTTTCTGAATCAGCTCAATTCAGACATAGACATGCTTCGAGTGGAGCCAAGCCTCGTCGGTGGAATCCGGGTGTTCATCACCCTCAATATTGGTTGACCTTCCCTGGAGCTTTAATTCGTTACGTGCTTTTTGCTATCGCTAACGTTGACGCAAGTGAAGCATATTGGCCCTTTGTCCTTGTTATATGATGTCTTTGTCATTAGCTACCTGTTTGTACTACGAGATTGGAATTGCTGAAATTGTTTCTCCTCTCAATGGTTAATATACGTTAATATGCCGTCGAGAACACAGCTAGATGGCGAGAAGAATCTAGTCGATAGGGCACAGCGGCAGTCTGCGCTTCACATGGACAACTGCTAGTTATGGGCGTTGATCGAGAGGCCATTCTTTTCTACTTGCTCTCATTGGCAGAGAATGAGGTCAAAAGATACGCGCAGTTGGCTTGTCGAATAGGCTCATGAGACTCATCAGAACATGCATCCATGCCAGTAAGATTATAGCGTAGATCGCTCGGCAGATCAGGAAATGGCGGAAACATGACGACAACAGAGCGAAAGCATGGGAGATGCCACGGTGGTTGGTATCAGCAATTCCTGCAACTAATGCTTTGTAGCATCGCAAAGAGGATAACTCTTATTTATTGGATGGAAAGACCCACGATGATCGTCGTGTACATAGGGACGACAGTCAGAAGGGAGGATAGAGCTACAGTGATTGGCTTTATTAGAAGCTAAATGGAAAAGTGCGGAGAAAGCAGGAAAGACGTACATTCGCCAGAGCTGTAACTGGCCGTAGTTCTTTATGCACCGTTTGCCAGTGGGGCTCGTTCAATTGCGTTGCCCATGTGCTGCCCGTTCAAGTTGAGCGCGGTTGGCAACCTGTCGGAGGGAATTTTTCACGCTCGAGTTACTTGCATTCATCAAGACAACAAGGAGGAAACTTGCACCATTATCATAGCCACTTACAGCCATCGTAAACGATACGCATACTGATTTGTAATAATATAATTGTCCAATATTAATATTGTCTGACCAATCAGAAGTCCAATGTTTAACGCGTTGCGTTGTGTGTTGTTTGTTCAACAAATGGGGTTGCGTATTTGGAACAACCGCCCATCGAGCGTTGTATATAAGCATGGAAACATTACGGTACGTATACAAAACAGAGCACATGAACATAGCAAGGAGACATGGTAAAGAGGGACAAGCATTGTTCTCAGCGTTTGCCTCGGCCATTAGCTGCGGCCTTGGACTGTGACTTCGATTTAGCTGGTGCCTTTTTCTTTGGTCGATCGGAATCATCGGATTCCTCGTCCTTGCCCCGACCAACCTCAGTTCGTTTCTTGTCCGCTGTGGGGTAACGACGGTCAGTTGTAGCCTATAACTTTGAGAGCAAGTTCGCCTTACACTTCGCAGCCTTCCTCTCGAGCTCATCCCAGTCTTCACCTTGAAGATCGAAATAAGAATCGTCGCACGGTGTCACAGCAAAAAGTGGGAAATGCTTACCTTCGCTTTCATCATCAAAATCAGAGCCGCTTCCCTCGTCATCACTAGCATTGGAGCCATCAAAGTTACTCCCAGTATTATCGGAGCTTGTCTCGCTTGGCTCAGCCGCGGACTCTGCTTCAAACTCAGATTCGGTTTCGGACTCTTCGTCTTGTTCGCTCTGAAAAAGATTGAGCCAAACGAATAGGCACAGAGATTGGAAGGGTAACTCTACCTCATCGCCAGTACCACCCAAGAACGTCCAACCTCCACCTCGGAAAAAGTCGTATGGACTGTCGTTGATCGTTTTCATGATAGGGCCCCAGTTCAAGTTAACAGGGCCTTCTGCGAGTGGTATGTCGACGGAGCTACAGGCAGTTAATTTAGTATTCCAGTGTGTCATATTAGGACTTACTCCAGCCAGTTTTTCACGTCATCGAGTTGCATGGTCGGTATGGAGTTGATGTGAAGTGGGACTTTCGTGAAGTCCTTGAAGACGAAGACTAGATCAAATTGCTTGAGGCCAAATTGGACGCGTTCCAAAGATGCGATTTCGATGTCTGCTAGTGTGACTACCAAAAATGGTGGATCGGACAGATGGACCAGACACTCGGTCGTGGGTTGGAGGCGAACGTTCGTTCGGAAGGGAACGCCCTCGAATGACAGTTCGCGGAACGGAATATCAGGCTCCATTGCATCGCCAGTCTGATGGATTACTCGTGAGCAGAGATAGACACGAACAACGAAGAACCCATACCGAGCTAGCGGCAGCTTCTGCGATCCTCTCTGAGAAGGCCTTGAATTCCTTATTAAGCATTTGGCGTCGTTTTCGCTCTTGCTGTTCCATCTCTATCTCGTCTTCGTCACCGTACCGGTATTTGCGCTTGCGGTTCCCGGTCTCGTCGAACTGGACGTCAGATGCCTCTCGGTAGAATTGTATATCCTAACCGTTTGGATCAATGTAAGTAATATCCATGAGATATGGTGATACCGTACATAAGTCTTTTTCTTTCCAATCATGATTGGCGCTTTCAAATGTACGTGAAGGATCACGAGAAGCTCGTGGTCACACGGTTGGAAGAACAGGTGCTTGATATTACTGAACAATACATCTTGGGGAGCGTTTCAGTCTGTTACTGGATGCCTGCGACGAGACGGCTTACCGATCTTCTGTGTTCCCATGGGGGATTGGTACCGAAGCCCGTTTTGATGGATCTCCACCTCTCCGGGTAGACGTTTGCCGTCTGGGGCGGGCCGCACGAAAACTTCGGGAAGCTTATGTGGTCTCCGGCCCTTCATCTCCACTAGAACGTCTTGTTCGATGACGTCTGCAAGTTCCTTCCTCTGTTGCTCGCGCTTGTTCACTTCCTTTTTGAGGTCAGTGATCTGCCTGCTAAGGACGTCGAACCGATGGCCGTCTGTGGATCTGTATGTAATGGAACGGACGAAGGTCGCATCGGGATCTTCGAAGGGCTAACATCGGATAAGTAGGTGATGACTGTGATGTGCGGCCGACGAACCGTGTCCTCCTTCTTCCCGGCAAGCTGGCCCGGTGTCTGGAAGTTGACACGAAGATAGGTGAAGTCACCTTCTTCATTTTTGCTGACATTCTTGATAGTATTAATGTGAAAAGGAACTGCAAATCCATGGATAGGCAGAATGACCGTTTGAGCTTTGCGGTCCACGAATATCTAAGAGGGAATGGAGTCAGCATAGCAACGCAGGTGAGAAAGTCTCAACGTACTCGCAACCCTTCAACTTCCTTGGGTAAACCGGCTTCACCCTTATAGCTCTGGAACTTTTTCCAAGTTTTTCCCTCCTTCCCATTAGCGCCGTCACCTTCCTCAGAATACTTGGCCAGTCCTTGTTCCTGCAACTGATGATGAAGTTCTTTTTGATGCTCTGCGATCTTTGCACTTATCGACTGCATCGCTTCTTCCTGTGCGGCACTTCGGGTTTTGTTTCGTAACACTTTGCCGCCGGCGGTTTTGTTTTTGACTGGCGAGGCATTACCATTGCTTTTCGTCGCTGGCTTTTGACGGACCTTCTCCTCTTCCTCAGAATCGTCACGAGTAAGGTAGAACAGTGTGTCCTTCGCTGATTTGACTCCTTCCGTGATGCATATACCTTTGTCCTGACCAATTTTTACACTGTCGTTGATTTGCAAAGCATATCTACGGGGAGATCAGTATATACCAAGGACTAGTGAGATGATGACATACCGCTTATGCTCTTGGTCCTCGAGATCCTGGAAACCCAGAGATAAACAGAATATCATGTTTGCCTTCAACTGTCGGCTGTTCTTAGGCGAAAGAAGATAGGTCGAGTCACGGAACTCCATTCCCATCTGTTGCCAGTGTGTTAGAGTCGATCAGTGCGCAGGAGTCGTGTAACTCACCCCAAACCCGATGTTCTTGACAAAGTGTTTCTCGAGATCGGGCCTCTGCTTCTTGACGTAGGACAAAGCATGTTGGTACAGGTCTCTAGCCACGGTGCCATCCTTCATTCTCTGCAAGATTTCTGCTTGGAGATTTAGCAACAAGTTGTAGACCGACTCTTGCTCCTGTGGAAAGTTGAGGCTCATACATGACTGCACTGGATATATAGACGCCTACCTTGTCGGGATCTACGATAAAGGTTCGACCAAGGTTGGCACAGTATCCTTTATATCGCATTCCGAGAGAGACTAAGAAAACACCCTTATGAGACATGTCTTCAGGGCTTGACTCCGCAGTGGGTTTCAAATCATAGCCGTCGGAAGAGGAACGAGACTGGATGATAGGGGAATAGCAGAACTCCGTAGACAGCCAGTCAACCTGTGGGAAACGGCGTGAGACGTTGGGAGAGATGGAGGTGTGCTCAACTTACGTCGTTAATCCCCCGACCTTTACCCCAGACCTTCATATCAGGACCCTTTGCATTCTCTCCTTCACCAGAGCCCAGCCTAGCTTCGATCTGGGTCGCAAACTGCTCATGAGATATTTTGGTCTCTCGGTCAAGTATGGTTTCCAACTTGATGGCGACGTAGTGCGTCAAGAGCGTCACGGTCAGGTTCGCGGCGCTCCTTATTACTTTCTGCATCCCTGCGTGAGTTTCGCAGCCGAATGTGTGCGGAACAGATGGCTCACCAATTCATCATCGTCTTTCACCGCCATGAAAGTAGAGATGGAGGGTGCGATATCCACCACCTCGGGCTTCTTATCCGAGGCTGCCAACGCATTGTTCCACTCATCAATAAGCTTGCCTGCGTAGTTCTCCTTTGTTAAGGTCCCTATGCGTTGATTGGAGGTAAACACGCCCAGGAACCGAGGAAGGGCGTCGGTGGGAGGATCTTTTGACTTTGCCAGAGTGAAGATTTCCACTGGGACGACGGCTTTATGTTTTTGGAGTTGCTCGAGGATCCTTGCTGAAGATGGAGTCAGAACCACCCCTCACATCCATGAAACAAGTTGAGTACCTTTAGTCGCGGAACAGAGAATAGAAATCTTGTCCTTCTGGAACAATATAAACGTGGAAGGGAACTCATATCCAAGAAGCCAAGTCTAGGGGGGGGAATAAGGTGAACGAACGCAGGCAAGACGACTGAAGGAGAGAGGACCTGAAAAGCTGTTCCTTTTCTGACGGGTTCATCCTCCCCAGCGGCAAGGAAGATGGCATCGACATCAGCTATGGCACTGTACTCGTCATTCTTGCCAGCTTTCTAATACACGCCCGTCAGTTGTTGCGGCAAAGGACAACGACGTCGGACACACAGTCCATGAGTCATAGATGATTTTGATCCGGGAGTTGATGAGATCCTTGTTCAGTTCTACCGCCATGGAACAGGGTGAGGAAGGTTAGGAGGACAAGAGAGCGTGGTTGGCGCGGCGGCGCGTCGGTGGCAAAAACAGAGGCGCGTCGACATTTATTATGTAATGACGGTATCTAGGTCAAGTCTAGTGCTTCAGATCTACGATGATGGCCTGCCCATATCCTCCGCTCATCGCCGCGTTCACAGAAACGCGTTCACCGCCTTCATGAATCATCGCCCCATGTGCTTCGTGAATGTGTCCAAAAACGTGCAGCTTGCACTGCTTAAGCTCGTCCAGTGTAGCAGATAATGTGGGACATCCAGCGTGCACCCCGCTGTTCGCAAAGTCTAATACCCCGTACGGCGGCGTGTGGGTCAGCAGGATCTCGGTATCTCGCGGCACGCGCTTATATATTGCTTCAAAGCCAATCCAGAGTCAGTCCAGATCGAAACAAAGTTAATGGGCCTCTCACCTTCGGCCCCGGCCTCATCCACATATTGGAAGGACCCTGGCAGATATTGCGGAGCGGCCTTTGTGGAACGTCAGACACACCACAACACATAGAGTAAAGAAGGCATACGGGAGAACCATAGATCTTCCATGTTTTGTCACCCGTCTTCAGTTCCATGGATTCATGCTCTAGATAATGCAAGCCCGCGGCGACCGCAGCTCGATTCTTCATCATGGCACGCGCCTTGGCCACGTCCTAGCTTCAAATGAGCTGTGCTCACTTCACACGAACACCATACACTCACGTCTCGGGTGACACGGCTGTATACGCCCCTGGCCTTCACGCGTGTTTCATCTAGACACAGCTAGTTGTTGATGTCAGTCTTCAACACGATGCGTATGGTGTCGGTAACTCAACGTCATGGTTCCCAGCGATGATACTGCATAACCGCACGAGGCTTAGTACCACGGTTCATACACAGATACGACCATTCCTTACATTTTCTTTGGGTGAGGTAGCGACACCAGCCAGTCCATGGTCACCTTGAGATGTAGTAAGGCGCCCCAACTACAAAGGTCGCCAGCGTGAATCAAGACATCACCATCGGGCAAGGGAAACGTCTTGGAGTGGGTGTCCGAAACACAAACAAATCGTGTCCAGCCTTGACCTGGATGTGGAGGGACATCATTCCCATAGTAGTCGTGAACGATGATGGAAGATGCCTGGCTCTCTCGCAGAACGCCTGTATTCGGTGGTTGGGTAAAAGTATGGTCACGGGGGCTAGAAAGACACATGACGGTTATGAGTATCCACAACCTAGTAGTAGTAGCGGGTATTTAAGACACAGACTGCTGCTGTGCGAGCAATTGCGATGTGTGTGAGCGTACATAACCGTGACTGAATTACGCCACAGCCCTAGCAGCCAGTGAGTGAACGTGCCCTTGCCACGTGGACAGGTGTGACTCGAACTACACCGCATATGGCCAGCACTTGGCAAGCCTAATATATCATCAACACACTTGGGTTTCTCACATCTGTCGGTAGGGACAGCATTCACGTTGACATTTAAAGTAATATCTTGTAATTTCTACTGTTAGAGTAAATATGCGACTGCGACGGAAAACGCGATTTAGGACGGTCTGCGAGGTACGTCTCCAGTGGTTGTGTTCCAACCATGTCCTGCAGGCACGTCCCAATCTCCATGGCAAGCCCAGTCCCAATCCGTATTAGCGATAATCTTCTTCTGCGCAGCGACGAACGCTGGGATAGGACACAGTCCATGGGCATCGTCGGGGCATCCTTCGATGCCTGTGAGAGGAGCAACGGCGTCATTTATTATGACACGAATCTGTTCACTCTCTCGTGAGGGACAGGAAAGCACTGTGGGGCTCGTTCAATTCTGTTGAAGGTAGGGAGCCATGATCAAACTCACGCTGGAATTGGACATTCGTCGAGAATGGCGCGATTTCAGAGACGCGAAAAGTCCTGTGCTTCGGAATATGGTCCGTGGGTAATGGCCCATTCGCCGCGAAACTTGTGAGGTTGAGAGCAGTAATAACTATGATAGGAAGCACCTGAGTACAAAAAAGCCGTCGGGTGAAGTGTAAAGCTTACTGTTGAGAACAACCACCTCATGGGTCGCATCTACATACAGAGTATGGTCCAGGGGGAAAGTAATAGGGTCATCATCAAGCGTTGCGTTCGTGGAGGAATTGTGCCTCTCGATTCGAGTGTGTGTCAGACGAGCAACTAACTCTTGTACATACCCAATGCCTAGCGTACGCGATAATGGAGCTCCGAAAGCAGAGTCGTACCTTGGACAAGACTCGGTCACTGAGCTTTCGAGGGGGTATAGAGGCTCACCAGAAGTTTATGTCCATGCTAAGAATCCTCAGCCATGAAAACGTGTGAAAAGAAGGCGAGCGACATACGCATAATTGAACCCTTCCCATTCTTCCTCAGTAAACAAGCTACAGAACTTGGAAAAGCCGATGGCAACGGTCTACCATGGTGGGTCAATAAGAGTCATAGATGATGATAGTCGGCGAAACAGACTTCATAAGCACACATCTGCTGCATCGTGTATACGTCCTCAACGGTGAGCGCATAACCGTCAATTTGCCTTTGTAATCTGTCCTGTGCTCCTTTAAGGTAGACATTGGTCCACTCTTTCACGAATGCTTTGGCGCGACCACTTTTGGAATGGTCATGAGCATTCGGACACCTGTGAAGATGTGAGTATGGGGGTGTTGAAGAGTAAAATGGATACAGACGTCTTGTATGGAGAGAGGGTATTATTGAACTATCTCAGAGCATCCAGTTCAGTTCCGACTACAGAATGACAAGTAACTTACACCATGGGCTTCAACAGTGATACTTTGCAAGTACTTATTCTCATAAGGAATTCCCCAGAACCCGGCCGCAAAGTTAAGCGCAGATTTCAACATTCGGTCCCTGATGCGTAATGTCAGAGTGAGGATCATAGTGGGCATTTCAAGACGCACTGTGACTCGGTGCGAAACACGGGAAGACTATCCGTAAAATTCTGGAATCCATCAAATACCATGCGTGAATCATCGTGAAACGTACAGACCTCGAGCAGGAATCCGTATTTTAGGCGCATTGAAATGCCGAGATCGACTACATTTCATCGTGAGTGATAAGACATTTGATTACGAAGAGCCGGGACTGACACAGCTGCTGTCTTCCGAAAGGGGTCAGCACTAGAAGATGTGAGCTCTGAACCCAGACTGAGTGATAAGGAAAAACACACCCTCCTCGCCAAGCTTGTATGTCCTAGGGTATATTGAATTAGATAGAATCATCAAGAAGTTGGCTTAGACTTTACCAATGGTTCAGGAAATCCAGTTCACCTTGCGCCGTCCAATCCGCTGCGGCTTCATTCAAACGATGTGCCAAATTGGCAGGTCCACCGTATGCAGCTATCTCACAGTCAACAAATAACAAAACATGAGTTCATATAGAAGGTCTTAGAATTGGTCCACTTACCCCAGGAAGTGGGATATCTAGCCCCGTGGCGATGAAGTAAATGAAGACCGGTGACGCTGCAACCATCAGGTGCCCCTGGATCGGAGTCGATCCCGAAGGCCCCTCGCTTGACGCTGTACCAAGGCGAGAGGTTACCCCACTTCTTGAAAAGGTCGAAACCTTTCTTCGACTCTCCGCCTTCATGTAAAGTTGAAGGTACGACCAACTGTGCCGCGCCCGTTTGAACGGGATAGGAGGGGGCAGTGAGGATAAGCGCAGGCTCGGCACCCGTAGGCGTTGCGCCGGCGTAGCCAATATTGGTAGGAAATAGGGTTGGGACGTCGTTGGTCGGGGTAGCAGGTGGCCAGTTATGCACCTCGGTCGACCCGACGTAGGGAGGAGCAAAAATGTGGGCTAAGTCCTCGGCAGAGGTACTTGATGAGGTGCATGAGGTGCCGAAGAGAGCGTATTGAGCAAGAAAAGATGCGAGAGCTCCTGCGACGAAGGCAAGAATGAGGTCTGAGGTGGCGAACATTCTGCCTTTCGAAGGACAGCATGCGGACCATCGGGAAGTTGACTTGGGGGTCGAAGGTGTGGGTGACGGATTATTGGCCGAGGATGGAAGAAGAGACTGCTGCTCTTCGGTGTCAGGCTCTGGCTTGTAGGAGTCGTCGCCAGCCTCCACGTCGGTGTGGAATTCCCTCATGCTTTGGGACGGGATGGTGGTGGTGGTCCGACTCTGAAGCTTTACTTAAACGGTCGCGTCGGGGTTGTCGCGTATGGGTTGTAGATTACTCAATCTAATTTACCCAAATCCTTCAAAATGAAAACGACTTGCTCGACCCGCGCCTCCAACACCGTCAACTTTTCTATCCTCGACTCCCACTCCTTCAGGATTTCCCGCTCGTTCCGCGTGAGTAATCCCTCATCCTGGCTTACATTACTGCGTTCTCGTTTTTCCAACACCGCCTTGACGCCCGCCTCATCAGTTTCCGTTTGCTTCCTCACGTTGATATTATACAAAGTCTTGCATAGGTTCCCCAACAGTACGGAACATGCCTTAGGCAAGTCGACATACCTATCGCACATTACGCGAATCCGTCACATGATTCGACACGATGAATTGAGAATGAAGCTGACCATAGGTAGAACATACGCGTTGGGTTGCGATCCGCGCTCTTAGGGACTTCTTGGATGCTGATTAGAGATTCGGCCGACATCGCGGATAGCAACGGCCGAACATCCTTGGGAGCAATCATTGCAAGTTTCGAAACCTGTGGTCGTTACTTTCAACACCAAGTAAAATCAAGTCCAAGCAAATACACACCTGCTTCTCGTCGACCTTACCACAGTCAAGTAAGAGGCGCAAAACTCGCACGCCGTCATCCCCATGCCTCTCTCTAGTAACAGCTTCTAGCACACGTCTTCGTAGGCGCGAGGCGATGATCTCAAATTCTACATAGAC
Organism: Russula virescens; assembly: GCA_003316435.1. Classification (NCBI taxonomy): domain Eukaryota; kingdom Fungi; phylum Basidiomycota; class Agaricomycetes; order Russulales; family Russulaceae; genus Russula; species Russula virescens. The sequence continues at coordinate 48,477 of QFEY01001284.1, forward strand.
TTTTGATCCGGAAAACGATACGAAGGAAGACGCTTTCCCCGCTGGTGTTGGGTTGTCAACGAAGGCAAGCATACTCAGGTAGGCCTTCACCAGCGTGATGGCTTTAGGCTTCTTGGTGTTGAGAACGAGCCCCGACCCCAGAGCACGGTCATCTTCAACCTGCATAGATATATTGGCAGCCGTAGTAGAGGCTTGACAACCAACCATAAGCAAGGACGCTTTTGCAGAATGATGAGGACGTACCGGAGCGAGCCTCAGCGAGTGTTTTTTGTTCACTTTCAGTCGCTTTGAGAACAGCTCTCAGCACCAGCGCAGCACCATCATTGAAACGTTCCCTCGCCGCTGCCTCGATGAGCTACGGAAGGTACTTAGTCACCGTGAGAGAGAAAACAGACGTACACCCACATGATTGCGAATATGTATGTTGAATCTATCGTAATTAACTCGGAAGTATACATCATTCTGTGGGAATGGTCACGGAAAGTAGGTTGAGTGGAAGAAACATCCACGTACATCGACAACATTGTCATCCGAAACCTTAGCTCGCTGATAGAAAATGAGCAATCACGAATGGCTAGGTAGGTGAGTTTGCATGCCTTAGAGGGCCTCGAAGACGCCTGATTCTTGGGTTTCTGTAATCCACCACATTCAATTTCTCCTTGCCCATACAATCGTGCGCGAGGGTCAACTCACCAGACCAACTTTTTCTGCCTCCTCCTCTTCTTGTTTAAGGCGGCCTGCCGCAACTTCACGAGCTAGACGAAGCTCTTTCGCGGTCGGAAACCCAGAGATCTTGGCCTTTTCCTCCGCTTCATACGCAATTCGCCTGTCTCTGGGGGATATGTGCGACAGCGCAGTCGATGGCTTGAGATACGACGAGGTGACAAGCTTGTGCAAGGCTTGTGCATATTCAGCGGAATCTAAGAAAAGAAAGTCAAGGAGGGGAAGGCAGGGCCGACCGTGACGTGCGTACCTTTCGAGCCCTGAGGGGCGAGGCGTGACATGATATCTGGTGGACGAAACTTTCCATGGTCGAGGAGAAGCTGGACGATTCCGGCACCCTAGAGCAAAGGTCGGTTTAACCGACGTCGACCACATGCATCGACGATGACGAAGACATACCGGCGTTCCGAAATGCTGTTCTGCGAGCCACACATATCTTCCGAACCGCAACCGCGTCAAACACTCATCAGTGTTCACCTCGAAGACTTCGCCTGCGTCCTCCGAGGTCGCATGCCAAAGGATGTTGTGCTGGACTAGCACGAGAATAGCCGCACGTACTGTGCGAGGCTTCAACTGTGAATACCGTACAAGTTGAGGAAAGGAGAGCCGGCCCCTGTTGAGAAGGGTGGAAGCTACGGTCTAACATCGGTATCAGAGGAGAAGAGCAGGGATCACACGCGATACTGACAGCGGTGAGATGGCCAAAGTGCGAGCGAATGATTTGGGCGCATACATTGGCGGTGTCTGCGTCTGCCATGCAGCAGCAGCTCAAGGTTTGGTCACGGAAGGTTGTCGCCAAAAAAATAATATAAGGAATTAAACTATTGTCCACTACTCGGCCTTTTTTTTGAACGAACTACAGTCGCAACTAGCGGTACCGTACTGTACTAAGAAGAAACATGTCGATCGACGCTGTAATTCCTAACACAGTGCGCACCCGCCAGCTATCCATTCACGTTTCATTCGCGTTTTCTCGTTGTTGAGCGCGTTTTCACCTAAAAATATTAGTAGACACGGAGTAACATGAAGGAAGGTACCGTCGATGGAATCGTGAAGTTCGTTAAAGACCGACGCACAGGAAACACTTAGCCTTTAGCAATGATAAGTTGAAGAGACTTGTGGCGTAACCCAAGGAGTTGAAGGCCTGATAAGGGGTGAAGGAAGTGTTGCCGATATGTGATAATGCCAGGGGATGAAAACACGGTGCTGATGCAGGGAGAGTATTGAAATGCTTGCAAGACTAGACCAACGGCTGAAACCGTGCCGCGTTATCGCGTTCGTGTCTTTTTCGGACCTGGAGGTAGTATCATTAGTAGACGTTAGTAGGTTCGTGGACAGTTGACTAACTTTGCAATGATGATTGTCCAACCGTTGAATCGACCTCATCAAAAGACCGTTTGTACGTTATCGAGGCCGTCTTGCCAGAGAGCGTGGAGCTGCTCGATGACACTGAATCGTGCTCATCAACCAGTGCAACATCCAACTCATCGTCATCAATGGTCTCTTCCCAGTCAGCGTAGCCATCGTCAAGCTCCCAATTCTCCGCGTTTTCTTCGTCTTCCTCTGTGTGATGATGGGGATTTACGGATTCCGAAATTTCACCCTGCAATGAAATTGCTGGTGTTACTAACTCCGCCTCTTGTGCACCATAGTCAGCGTTGTCATGGTCGGCGACATCCTGGTCTTCCTCATTTGTAACTTCCACGAGGTTGAACTCGGGATCGGTAGGTTGAGCGGACTCATCACCAGTAGTGTCATCCTCAGCCTCGGCATCTTCTGTATTCGGATAAGCGAAATCGCACAATAATAACCTGAATGATACAAACCTGTGGGCCCATCGACTTCAGTTTGCTCATCCTCATGAGCACTATCGGGACTAGAAAGTTCAGTACTGAGAGCTTGCCGTTCTGGGAGGAAAAATGAGTGTTATAACACCATCACGCATGGACAAGACTTACCTTCGGATTCTTCAGGTTGAGGATATTCGCCTGTAGTTCCTGATTCTCGCACTTCCGTCAGAACTTCCAACTCAATACCCGGTAAATCGCCTCCTTTTGCATCAATAGACGCCGTGATGGGACTCGTCGCCTCCACGTCGCCAGATACTCCATCTTCGTATTCTTCATCATGTTCCTGATACTCCGATGATTCGGGATCAGCTCCTTCGTGAGAGCGGTCGGCATCTGGCACAAACTCTGGTTCATCATTAGCAACAAATTGATCAGTTTCTTCGCGTGTGCCCGCTTCGGCCTCATGCGCTTGAGGATATTCCTGGGCGTCAGCATATTGTTCAGACTCGTCGTAAGCACCTTCTTCATGCTCGTCCTGATATTCTGCGTGGGCATAGTCCGTGGATTCGACGTCCTCCGGTTCGTTCACGTCTCCTTCCGTGAGTCCTTCGTGACCACCATCGCCTGTCGGTTCTCGCTTAGATTGGCCATCATCATTGATGGTTAGGTGAGAGCTTGAGTCTCTTTCAGGGGCTGACAAAATATTGACCTCATACTCGAGAGGGATCGACCCGAGGGACTCACGTGGAACCTCATACTCCTGCTCATCCGCATCCGCATCCGCATCCTCGGCGGGATGGCTTGCTGTGCTAGAAAGATTAAGTCGTTTTACTTGGTCTTGAAGACTGCGATACCGGTAGATGAATCTGGAAAACATTGTCCGTAGTCGGAGGCGAAGAGGGCCAACTAAGCCAAGACCATGATGTAAGATATTCAAATCGTGCAACGATATTTCACGTGCATGTACGTTATCCTTGTTTTCAAGAAAGGTAAGTGCGAAATTGCGAATCAAGAGAAAGAAAGGTTACCTCAGAGACAATCATCCGCAAATCGTAGGCGTCAATGACCATCTCGCCATCAACGAATTCGGTCATCGATTGAATGCGACTTTCTTCACGCAGAGCGTCGAAAACATCGTTCAATGTTTCGTAGTAGAGCGTGGGTCGATTTTGAAGTAAAACAATGTACGAGATCCCGGTACTTGACGCGTTCGATTCTTTGTCATCCGAAGGAAGGTTGGCTGGCGCGTTGAAAAGGGTGCAAACAAGCTGATCAGAAGATGACGGCAATTCCATCAAAACTGGCGGCGGGGGTTCGATATAAACCCCTTCAGAGATCTCGTGGGGGTCACCATTGTCTTCTATAACCTCGTGGGAGTCTGCAACAGGGCTTGTAGGTTCATCCGCGTCTGTAACATCTGGTATTGCCCCGGGAATACCCTCATCATGAACCTGTACACTCTCATAGGATTCACCATCCCGTATCTCGGCTTGATGGGAGGACCCCTCGGCAATAGCATCTGGAGTCACAATTTGCGGGACGGACGCCGATGACTCGTGCTCCGCAGTAGAGTATTCTGGCCCTTTCTGTCGATCTGAATCATCCAAAGGCTGGATTTTATCGAGGTTGTTGGACGTGCTTTCGCTGTCGATGATGGCTATCACGGATGGTGGATCTATATGTCCCTCAGGGGCCGCTGAGGCGTCACCAATGGGACGAGGGTCTTCGGAGGCGGTCTCCAGGGGTAGTGTACTCGCCCGTGGAGTGATCGTCACGCCAGCCTGGTTCGACGACTTGACGTCACGATCCTGTACCACCGTCTCTTGAGGAATGGTTGGTGCGAGGAGCTCGGGTTCAGCGGATGTGCGGAGAAGGGGATCAAGGTCGGGGTCAGCGGGAATATGGCCTGTGGCGATTCCAGTGTCAGAAGGGGGATATTGATCTCCCGCTGGTTTTCTGTCGATATTTTGGTTTGTAAGGCCTGTGGAGTGAGGGATGGGCGCAGAAGCTGAGAACGCGTCCTCCCGAGGTGCGTCATAGACATCGATGTCAACCAACTCGGTGTCAGGTACTGCAATTTCGCCATCTGCCATTTCATACTCGACATTCTCATTGAAATAGTCATCCATGTCTATCTCCACATCTTGCTGCGGATTGTGAGACGGGAAAGGGTTGGGGAGCTGTAACGGATGGATGTCTTCCTCCATGATCGTTTCGGCTTGGGGCCAGGGTTTTGGAGAGGACACGGTGGTGTGCATGTGGACGTCCATATCGCCAGAGTAGTCGAGCATTGGTGCGTCGAACGAGTCCATTATCGTTGAGGACGACATGAGTTTGGCTTCTGGTCAAGGGGGCTCTTGTCACGAGTCACATCATGTCACATGAGGCTTGTTCTTTCAAGTCCTGTCCCCGGACCGCTTTTATCCGGGTGCGGTGACCAGCTCGTCCAACCAACGATGTCCTCAGAGGAGAAAGAGCATATTGTCTCGTATTATGCACGCCTCGCTGATACCGAATACCTTGTTCGACGCTCTATGACCAAAGGATATCAGCTATTTTCCATTTTGACACCTCCCATCTATGCCGGCTTCACTCTTTTTCGACGAGGGAGGGGCCATCTCACAGTCAACCGCTTGCTACGCGCAACGTGGCTTGGTGGAGCGACTGGTAGGTGTCACAGGACGACTTACTATCCCATATATATCTCACAACTATACAGGTATTGCTAGTGGCGGTGCTTTTGAGTATGTCAGGTCCACGAACTCAAGTCTAGAGACTCTTCGCTCTCGCAGGATACGCGCCGCAATCGATGTACTTATCCCACCTTCCATCATATTGTGATACGATACCTGACCCATTACATTCACGTCTCTTTATAGAGAGCTTCTCATAGGGCGGATGACCATGCTACCATTGGCGCACTTCTCTGCGCTGTGCTTACCCCTGCAATCTTCTGGAAACGCGCAGCGATGATTCATCGTGAGTATTTTCTTTAGCTCTTGGCACTATCTAAAAAATAACTCTGTGAAGTGGTCTTTGGTGGTGCCGGCTTAGGTACTGCAGCAGGATATTTTACACACGTCGCGCGAAGCGCGTCGGGTGATGTCCCGCCAACACCTGTTGTTCCGCATATTCCCTCCGAATCCTAAGTCTCTCATATTGCTTGGAACTCATATTTATTTCCCCCGGGTACAGTCGACACCACTCCTTGCATTATACGTATGAACAGGAAAATTTTCAACCTTTAATCATGTGCTACATTCTTCAATCTCCCATCAACCACAGGGTTCACAACTAACAAATCCTCTTCAGACGGCTCTCCTATGACATTACTCTCGTCTTGAGGTTCTCCTGCACGTTGTTTGGCACCGTCGAAGCAATCAACAACGGTCATATGCTCCTTGGAGGTTATGTGAATGCGATCGCGGAAGTGCTTTTGGGATCTTGAGATGTGCAAGACGGTCGACACGGCTTTCTGCCAGCGTTCAATAGCCACAGCATGATTAGGCCCGTGCCTCTTTAGCCGTGAACGCTCTTTCTGAATAATTTTAGTGGTTTCTCCATGTAGATGATCTTGGGAGTTGTTGAAGCGCGCTAGCCTCCTTACAAAACGTGACCCTAATCCAACTCGTTGGCATACTAGTTTTGTGAGCAGAATCAAGGAGTGACTAACCTAATAGATATTTTCTTACAACAGTGCTCGTTATCTGCCCTGACTCGTCATCGATCAGATACTTATTGCCGTTCAGTGGTGTGAAACCGTCATGTCCCTGGGCCATGTACTCGCGTGTCAGGAGCTTCAATATGGGCTTGGTGTCCCCCGGGGAGATTGCATCTCCGTCTTTCAGTGTTGGCGTTGAGAAACCGCTGTCGGTAGACATGATTGACGCGTCGTCAGCTTGCTCTTCCTGAAGCCACACGCCCAGAACACGCTGACCAGGAGGACGGCGGGAATCCCAAGATACGCGGAAACCGGAAATCACTGGGAATCTCCTGCAGATTCCGTCAGTACAATTATGTAGTGAAGACGAGCATCATTGGGATAAACAGCCCAGCACTCACCCTTCCTGAGCAGGCCAGGTAGACAATGACGCTTCTAACGTCTCCCATAATGTTTTCCCACTGATTTCTAAAACCACCAGGGGGTCCTCGAACGGAAGGATCTCGAGAACGTCCCCAAGTGTCAAGAACCCTACCGAATAGTCTAATTGAGTCCACGCATATTCAGAACTTGAGAGGTGACTATACCAGGCCCGTATACAGAATCGCCCCGCAGCATGCCAGCGCATATGAAAACACCGTCCACGCCACCTTTGATACCCTTCATGCATAATGCATCATCATATGTATGTCGCAAGATATCCGCAAACCAATCAGCGCTGGCAGACTAGAAGGAAGTTCATGCCCAGTAAACAGTCGAGGACCAGACAATCGCACCTCTTGGGTACGAATAAGGTGAGACCTGACATCTAGCTCTGCCGCAAGTTGGCACAAGGGCGCTCTGAGAGAGTCGCCGACAGACTTGAGAATGTTATCAAGAACCTTGCGAAGCTTTTCACAGGATCGCAGGCTCGGATGGACCTGATGACGCTTTCCTGGGCAAAAGGTGTGTTTCAGAGTAGTTCATCCCTGTACGGTACGGACTTACCAGTGACCCTGTTGACCAACTTCTTCCTAATGCTCCCCTCCGGGGTATCCTTGAGCTCCAAACAGATCTCGCTGATGTCACGAAAATCTGTCCCGCTTTTTATGACTAGTGCATCCCCTTGATCTTCCTCAGCACCAAGAACGTGATTGGAAAGGTTGTAATTGTCCCATTCGTCAACACCACGTCCTACGAAATAGAGGTGGTCGTGGCCACCAAGAATGATATCTACACCATGCTTGTTAGCAATGTTTGAGAGAGATTGGGACGACGGTGTCAATGAGAATAGTTGTTTGGCAAGTTGAATATCCTGGTCCGAAGATTAGTCGTGACCCAAGATGTGATACCTCTCGTACTTACATTCGGAATCCTGGGGGTTGAAGTTAGAAGACAAAATGAACAAAAAGGTCGTGCAGAGCTTACCGTGCGTGAGTAAGAGCAACGATAATATCACATTTATGTGAGCCCGAAGGATCGCGGAGGACTTGTGACAACCGCTTTCCGGTCTCTGCCATATCTCGATACACAAAGTTCGATGGCCACGACGATACGGTCACAATCCACTCTCTATTGTAAAGCATTACCAACCCGCCAGCATTTAGCACAAGTACTGAGATAGTGACCTAGCTTACTTTTCAACCAGGCCGATGAATCCGATTCTGATTCCCCTACGTTCCAGGACATAGAATTCCAATAGATGCTCCGGAACTCGTGATACAGTGGTGTCAACGACGTTGCTCAACAGCCATGGCTGGCGCCGAGAGAAATATCAGGTGAATACCAAGACATGGGACACCAATGACCTACAAACTTGGTATCTTTAATTAGCGTACATAGATGTGGATATCCTGAAAGCCTCCCTCAAAAACTGTGGTACAAATTACGGCCTCCTGTGCATACCGAAGTCAAAGTCATGATTCCCTGCAGTGACATACTGAGTTTTAACACAATGGAGATTTCCAAAGTCCATCTCACCTACGAGGGATACATCAGGGGCAAGTTCATTCATGACTGGCACCTGAGAAGTTCAGCTCGCTCACTTATGATACAAGTAGCAGGAGCGCACCATGTGGCTTCCTCTAGTGACGGAACTGTCTACGCTCGGAGCGAATACATCTCCTGAAAACAGCGAAAGGCCGTCCCGTTTTCCATCATCTCGCAATGGCCACTGGGCACGGATGTCATCGAGGAGGCCGGCAAACTGAGTGACATCTATCGTCTCGGAGGACGTAGGAGAAATCTTCTGAGGTCGCACTCGATAGACATCATTCCAATGAAGAATGGGAAGTTGGGTCATGGCCTAGATTAACAAAGTACAAGAAACGCGATGTTAGTCATTGACTCGATAATCAGAGTGTCACGTGTCCAACTGAAAATTGGCGTTTCCATTGGGCGAGTGAGATGATTTCCTTCATTCGACGGGACAACCACGCAGCCTACAACATAGCTTCATATGGCTCATCATTCAATCATAAGAACTATTTTAATAAACCAGTTTATCCGAAGTGGGGGCATATGCTCGTCAAAATCACGGTTAAGCTGTCTGATCGACACGATTGCATGATTACCGATCGTCGATCATTGACTTCGGTGACTGTGCGCTCGAAGCTTCCCTATGAACTTAAGAACGTGGAGTCCGTCATGACTGCCAGTACTACAGTAGTGGAGCTGGACGTGCCACTGCAGTCAGTGATGTGCGTGCTCGGCTCGGCTCGGCTCAAAGCCGGGCCTACAGAGGCCGAGCTGTACCAAGACATCTGCCCATTCTCGCCACTCTCACCCAACCCCCCACCGGATGTCCATGAGACCCCCACTTCCATCGATGGACAGAGTTCCTCCCTTACCAGCACCCCTCCTCGAGGCCTGCCAATTGGATCCGCCATCGCTCGGGCGATAGACACGTTCGGAACGAACCCGGGCTGATCCTATGCCCAATGATGTTGAAGATGCTCAGATGCTCCCTCCTTCGCCTTCCCCAGTAGAGGCCCAAAAGAATCCATTCGGCGATCACAGCGAGGATGGCAATTCGCCTGCGGAATGGCGGCTCCAGCATGGGCTCGACTCAGAGACCACAGCAGCGTTGCCGAAGATAAGTGGTTTCTTTTAGTTGTCGTAGCCGCCGCAGGAATCATGTACCTGGCACGAGCAGGCTTCTCTCTTTGCGCGGTCGACCCTTCCTCCGTGCGTCGTTTTAGCCTCTAGAAGGCCTGCTCGACCCAGTAATCGCTTGCCAAGGCGGTTTTCTCTCAGGCCTGCAGTTGCCACTGCGACCGGCACACCCTCAAGTGGTGTCTCTCACAGCGGCTAGTCGCGCCCTCTCTCGACAGTCAGTCAGGCCCTCGTACGGCAGGGTCCTCTTCCGTTGGCAAAGTACGCACGTGCTCGCTCCTGGTCGGTCCCCATGGCAATGTTTCGAGCGCAAGCTTGCCATCTGTCACGCCATATTGTGCTGTGTCGTGCGTAGGCTCACCAGTCGTCATACTGGCTGTCAGGTCCTGTCTCGGCACCGTATTGCGCTGTATCACACCCCACCCTCTGCCCAAGGTTCCAACGCATCGGATTCTGCAGTCGTGGCTCTCTCAGCCACACCTGCAAACTCGACGCTGGCTGTGCCTTCAGCAGGGGCAGGGTCCGCCGACCTACTGTGGTCTTCATCTCCCCATCATTCTCATCGCCGCTGCCATTGGCTCGACCTACCATCGGGCATTGTCACCATTCTCGTCCCCTTTACTTAGGCTACTTAGCTGACCCCAATTTCACCAGGAAAGCCGCGGCTTGGGCCTGAGCCACCTGAAGCCGTTGAACACGGCTCATGCTCAAGTTTTGCAAAGCCGAGCTACAAAGCCACGGCTTTCAGGCCGAGCCAGGCCGTCACATAACCGGGTAGGCCTGTTAAGTGTTCAAATTTTTTGTCTAATCACAAGCTGAAACTTGTCACTAGTTGTACGTGCCTGCCAGTGACGGCACACTACTCGCAGCCGCAAATCAGGAGGCCAGAGTTCATGTCAAAATTCGGCCTCTCAAGAATGCTCAAACGGTTATGGAGAAAAAACGAAGCTAGGGAAACCGCGTGTTTCGGAGTGACGGTCATTGTTCATGACAGGCCAGCAAATCATGATTGAGGTGTATTGCCTCCAGGGGAAAGTTAGGAACTTAGAATGCTATAGGCACCGTTCGGCTTTTACTCTATCCGTCTTTTATTCTCCTTCACTTCTGAATGACAATGACTCGTATCAATTGGGAAACCTTAGGGATGTAGTGGCGTAGAAATGTGGGTCATTGCGCCTCCATCCCAAGCCGTCGAAACGTATACGCTGGCTCACACACATCAAATACAAAGGTCACGTATCCGGAGTTTATAAGGCACAGACGACTCTCAGGACGCCCGCGGTCCATCGAGGGTGACAGTCGATATGGTCACCATTCTTGACTGTCGCGCATGTGGCAATGGTGGCTGTGCGCTAGCACGGTAAAGGGAATCGAACGTCATATTGTGGCTTAACGGCAATTCATTCCGGAGCAGACATAATCGCCGCGTCGAAGTGCCTGTATCGTATCAGGCGCAAAAGCAAGGTCCTAGGACATCCTGTATAGTAATCGAGCTTAAGTTCCATTTAGTGGGACCTACGAAAACAAAAAGAACTAGACATAATGGGGGTAGATATCCACTACAGCACCACTCAAATCGCAAACAATAATATGTAAACCACAGGGCCATCTCATCCAGCCTAAACCTTCACCCGGGGCAGGATATCAACGATCCTAGTCACCTTCACCGTTCCACCGTTCTCTGCGAAATACCTCTTCGTCATGAAGCTCCAATGCAACGAACCGACGATCCATTCCTGCAAACCCCTCACGTACAACTTGACATCCTTGTCGATGCTGTCTCCCCATGAGGGGATTCGCTTCTTGTTCTCGATGAACGAATCGATAGTCTGCTTGCACATCTCGCCGATGCGATCCACAGCTTGCTGAAGGCTAAGCCCCTCTCGTATCATAAATACGCAGACCATGTTATGCGAGTCGCCGCGAGCTTGTTCGACATTGTATGAGAATAAATCCTAATACATTCTTCTCTGAGTACAGGGGGTGTGGGAAATAGCAAGGAGGTGGCGCTCACGTTGGACCATGTCACAAGGTCATTGGCGCTCTGGTTGAGGGCCAAAATGATGGGATGCTCGACGGCTTCCTCGGGAAGCTCCATATCAAGCGAGTACTCGATAAGATCAAACACGGGCTTGCAGCCGGATGTCTCCCGCCTCATCGAGATATAGGTTTCGAAGTCCGGGTTAGTTCCATCTGCGCGGTGGCTTGCTTGCTGGTGCACGGCCTGGAAAAACATCTCCATGTGTGATTTAAACCGTTGCTGGACAGCAGGCCCACAATCGGGAATGCAGCGTGACCAATAGCTAAAAAAGATGCGCCCAACGACTTTGAGCCCGTGGAGAGGAATGCATTATTAACACGGTACTTACTCTCGCGCGAGCCTGGCTGCGTTGTTCTCCTGGATGCCGTCGGGTTGGCCGGGCAGCGGGCGGTAGCAATCCGGCCATTCGAATGCGTTCATGACCACGTCGGCAAGACCCCTTGCGTCCCGAGCCAAATAACCGTCGGATACGTCGTCCAAGTGGAAGAGATAATTCATAAAGTCGCTCACGAGGCGGAGACGGGCCGACGAGCAGTTGTTATAGCAGTACGCCGTGAGTTCGCCGGCTTGCAGGCCATGCATAGCGGCCACCTTGCGCTGGGTAAAGTGAGGAGAATTGGAAAGAATCCAGTTAAGAGACTCGGCTGCGACGGCATCGCCTTCCTCATGGTACGTGGGAGAGAAGGGGCAGTGAGAGACAAGGTCTGGGAGGACGAAGAAGTTGGGTTCGAGGACGGTCGGAGTAGGCGATAGAGCACGGCTGGAGCTGAGCGGCGAGTCGAGAGGAGTAGACAAGGGCGACGAAGTCGGAGAGCTGTTGTGCGAAGTCATCCTGTCGTCAGTACTGGCGATGAAAGAACAATCTGAAAGCGAGTTGAATGATCGCGGAATATCGCAAACTAGGGCTTTCGCAGGACTGCGTAGGGTGGTGAGTGTACAGGACATGGGTCGGCCTTTTATCCCGTTTCTTGGGAGGGACCCTGAGTCGATTAACATATTACGTGCGAAACATAGAGAATGTGCAGGTTTCCGAAAAAATGTGATTCGTGTTGATGGTCTCGTCCTTGAGAATGTCGCATGGAGATAGTGGACGAATCGTGGTGAACGTTAAACCATGTCAGATGGACTCTTGAAACGGGTATTAGTGGAGTTTCTAGATTCATCTGAGTGGCTGACAGTTAGTTGGCATTGCAGTCAGGACTAGAACCTACAAAGATGGCCCCGGCTATCTTGCCCGTTGCCTTCCTTCATCTTCAATCACAACGCCACATTAGCCGGCATCCAAGGCTGGTGTTGCAATGTGGACGGGGCCACGGACCTTCCTGAATGAAAACAGCGTGGTGTGATGCCAGACTGACACAGCGCGGGGAAATACACGTTGGAAGTCCCGGCAGATGCGGATACTTGCAGAACCACGCCGATGGCTCCGAGGATCTGTGGTACGTCGCTGATCACAAGTCAAAAATCGTGCCCTGGAGGCCACGCGTTCCCCGTGCCTAGGGGGAGCAGTTATAGAAGGCAAGTTGATCCATTGGTGACCGAGACATGCATGAAAATTTGCAAGATTTGGGGCACTGCTCAAGATAAGGGGATGAAGGAACGTAGGTTGAGAGATAAACCTCTAGTCGACAAACGGAGACAGGAGACAGGGAAATTCCGATCCTCTGCCCCACGCAGGGGCAGGGCAGTGGAGGCAGAGGATCACTGTTGAGTAGCCGGGCCGGCTTTCCGGAATTGAACAAGCGGAAGTTTCGGGTTTCATCCGGTTGCATGGCGTTGATGGCCAAGTATTTCGTGATTTCGGGTATTCCCTAGTCAAGCCGACTGTATTCCACTCTTAGGTGGTTCTGTTCCCCCGATGCCAAAGGAGAACGTGCCACTACAATGTTTGGCAACGAACGACGGTTAGACTGTCTTCTCAATTTATTTCTAGAGATAACCCGTGGAAGTGGTGGCGTTCCGCGGAGATCGGGGGTCCCTCGAGCTTAGCATGATGGGTAATTACGACCAAGGGCCTGAGCCAATAGACCGTCGAACTCCTGTCCCGGCGCTCAGACGTAGACGTAGACGTAGGAGACTAAGCAGACAAGATACGTGGAATGTCACTTACACTCTATCAGTTTCGGAGAAAGCCGACGGTAGAATCGGACGGAGACATATACGAATAGTAGGTCCCCCACGAGGAATCGACAGGCATTTGACACCGAGCCGTGAAGTCCAAACGATGGTGAGCGCTACGAACACCTTCGGCCTTTGAGAAAATCGGTCTCTCGAAGGAACGAGGTGAGAACAGAACGTGGACATCTCAGGAAGGAAGGACGGACCAGACGGCGTCACCAAGTGCTGAATACATTGTTTGCAAGGCTTCGGGATGCAATGAGTATATCGGGCAGTAAGATAGAATGTTTGTGATGGAGAGTAGGGTATATTATCTTTCAGAAGCTGCGCAGAGTAGGCGGTGAGTTGAGTATGCTGAGGCGCCGCTGTCAGTCACGGAAGTTACAACGTTACAAAGGAAGTATCCATACCATACCCAAAGTCCCAGAACCAGATTCGTTACGTCCAGAAAAGGGGGCCGTGAGTATCGGGAAAGCTGAGGTGACACACACTTTTTCTTACCTTATTCTATCCACAAGACACGACGTTTGGTGTCGATTAGTCGCAGCACAACGAGGAGGTTTGACTCGACTCACTTTGTACAATCAAAGCCCACTGTAAACACGCAGTCAGTGTGCCATCCCATGAGGTCATTGATAAGACGTCCTGATTTTCAATCCCACACCTTGACATCAAAATCATAACTACCAATGACCACAAAATCCGTACCCAAGGCAACATTTCGAACAAGGTCGCCGTGTGTACACTGTTGACAGGACCTGTGGAGCCTCTCGTTCGATGTCCTTTTCGGCGTAGGATCAACCATGCCGGCATTAACGCCACAACTCTGACAGACCGCAAGCGGGGTATTTTCTTCACTAACGTCTTTTCCCAGAAGCGGTAGTACAGGTAATGGGACTGCCGCTTGTGCGTCAAATTCGGACGACGGGGGCCACCTATGCGTGGTCTCGAGATTGAAGAGCCTGATATATTTGTCAGAGGAGCCGAAAGCACGATGGGGAAATCCAGATCGATGGATGCAAAACTGCCGGGGGAGCATGTGCGACAGGTAGACTCCATATCGGGTATAGGATGAGAAAAGGATGGAGTGACATAGCCCCCTGCTGTGATGTATCATGATGACGGCTGTATTCGTATCTAACAAGCCAGAAGGTTTCACAAACTATAGTGCACCAGGAGGTCAGCTGTACGACAACGGCAATAAATGGTAACAACTGTTCGCGAAAGTTGTGGAACAAGTGGTTGTGTTACCGAATCGATCTAATCATGTCTGCAGATGGGGAGGGACAAGGATAAGGTGTGAGTCCGAATACAGCGAATTCGAGATATCTTTTGTCGAAACTACAGGTTGACCCGCTGTCTGAGGGCCACAGTAATCCTGAGCACTAGTAGGAGAGAAAATCAGCAACCATACTGAAGGCTTACCCAGCTTCGAAGCGAGTTTAAATATTATTAAAGTAGGAAAGAGCGAGCCAGCAGCAGATCCAGTGCCTCGCATTTCCGAGTATCTTCATTTTCTGTGAATTAACCTAGTGGCCGAACGGACCTTAGCACCTCCGAGTCCTCTATAGGTCTCAGTACAGCCAGAGGGGCATGTGGGGTTAGCTAGCCCCAATAACTGCCAATTACCTGTCAATTGCCTCTGCAAGGCTTCTTTGGCTGAGTCGGCCACGTGTAGCATGGAAAAAAAAGACAAATCTGCGCATTTTCCAATTCGGAGGGCTACAGTGTCACTGCTGGGGATAAGGTGGCAGTCGCTACTCGTGATACAATCAAACTCCTGCAAGTTTGACCCAAAGAATGGATTAATCGTATGGGGGACCGCCGAAGTAGATGCCAGGATGCAGCGTTAATCGTAGTAGTACTCAGTGATGCAACACAGTTCAGCATTAGAAGTCAGTACTAGTCAGTAGGAGTGATACGAATGCGATACTAGTTGAAGTGCCACCGTGACAGTGCCACAGCCAGGCTCCGGCCGAGGCCGAATGACCCTCATGATTGGCCCGGACATTGTGACATCTCAAGGTTATGTCATCAAATATTGGCCGCCGCCAAGCGGGCATCAACGATTTGAACTGTGACCCACACTCATTCCTTTCACCTCGCCACACCCACACAACGCGTATTGTGAAAATTGGGCTTGTCAACCTCTCTGTATACTTTAGCTATTCAATATTCAACCTTTGAACACATGACGGATGTTCTATACGACATATCCGACACGGGTCATCTTGTCCTCATATCTGTAAGTGCTCTCTCTCTACGGGTACGGGATTCTTTATCGCTGACAAATTGTTTCCTTCCAAGACCCCGCTGTCTCCTTTGAGGGTTAGCGTTTTACTTGTAGTCATAACATTTTCTCTACCCCTACCTCTCGTCTTACAGAGAAACCTTAAAAACAAAGATCGTCACCCCATTCATCCTGGCCCACTCTTTTGCTACCCTTCCATCCGCCTTTATCCTGAGCGCGTTCTGCAGAACTTATCAAAGACTTATGGGCCACTCTTTTCTCTCTGGATTGGCGACCAACTCTATGTTATCATTTCGAATGTGCGTATTGCCAAGGGCTTGCTGGTCTCAAATGGCGCAATCTTTTCCAGTCGCAAGCCATATTTCATGAAGAGTCAGACGATACTTCGTGGTCTTGCCATTGCCTCGACTCAGTATAACGATACATGGTAAGTTGCATCGCACAACTGCAAGACCCAACGCCCAAGATGTATAACATTTTATTTGACAGGAGAAAGCATCGCAGGATTGTCATATAGGCGCTTAACCCAAGGTCATCTAAGAACACGTCTCTGTGCTCGATTATGATACCCACATCTTGGTTCGATCTATGTATTTCGAACAGGGATGGGCACCAGGTTGATCAACCCAGCGCACTTCGTCGGTCGTTATGCCCTGAAGTACGCGGCCCAATGTTTCTCCTTTCCGTGGATGCAGGAGTCTCACAAATATGATGCACCCTGTTAGTGACATGTTGACTATAGCTTTCGCGACTCATACAGATTCTACCCTCAACCCCTTGACCGAGCGCGCGCTAGCTTTGACAAAAGCATTTATGGAGCCGACAGGTAGATTCGCCTATTTACACCTCTGTAGGTTGGGTCCCCTGACCGAAATCGCTCCGTAGGTGCACTGTCAAACGTTGTCGACTTCATCAAGCCACCCCAATAGCTTCCTCCCACAATCAGATTCCGTGACCATCGATTTCATGATAAGATCGTGGAAGTCTACGGTGCCATGATCGATCGAGTGAGAGCCTGTATGGATACTGGCGAGGACGTGCCAGACTGTCTTGTCAAGGCTATCATCCTGATACAAGAAAGGCTGGACTGGGAAGACATGTGTATGCGATTGTTGGTCTTCACCCTCAGTGACGTCCATTCGGTAGGATCTATCTGGTCAAGATATGGCAGCTAAACCAAAAATGGCTGTTTTCAGAATTCGGGTATCATCCTCTAGTTCCTGGCTCTCATCACATCACATCCAGAAGTCCAAGCTCGTGCTCATGCAGAAACTTGACAAAGCGATCTGCAGAGACAATTGGCCAAGTGCAGAGGATAAGCAGTTACTTCGTACATCCGCGCTATCATCAAAGGGGTATGCTGTGACACTCGACTGATTTGTCTCCCTTCTCATAAATCATCTGTCCTTCCAGGTCTTGCATTCCCATTCGCCATTTTGGATGACACTGCTGCACTATTTGAAGGAAGACTTCGTATACAACGGGATATACATCCCGAAAAATGCGGCGGTCATTCTGGACTGCTATGATGTTCATCACAACGAGGAGGAGTATTCGGATGCGTATGCACCTGCATTCCCCTCGTTGGTCCCGCTCAGAAACTGAGATGGACTATTCCACGACAGATTTGATTTCAACCCTGATCGCTTCCTGGGCAACACACCGACATCCTCCAAATCAAGCAAGCTTCCCAACATGATGGACTGAGACCATTGGGTGTTTGGTGCAGGGTACGCACCAAAGTGGTTCTCAGCTCTTGTGGATCAGCAGGCCATTTTCTTATCTTATCTTATCTTATGCAACAGTCGCCGCATCTGTCCAGGTATTCACATCGCAAAACGGGAGCTGTGGCTCTTGGTCTTACGGCTTCCCTGGGCTTATGATATCCGGTCCCTTCCTGAGGCTCTGGAGGAATACGAGAGTGCGTTTGCGCGCACGCCGCTGCCATATCGTGTCACTCACGCCGAGACATGAACGAGTCGGCTCAACCTCACCGTCCTTTACTCTGATGCCTCCCTCCCACTTTACTGTTCCACTTTGCGCCCTTCCTCCCTCCTCCCTTACACCTCCGCGCTCGGTAACTGTGTCTCGGACCTCCCTGAGGGGGCCGTGACGACATGTTACTGCTTCAAGAAGCGCTGGAGATGGCATGGACATGGCTGGCACATCCCTCTCCTCACCACGTTCGCACACCTGAAGGCCACTTGCGACACCACTCGTACGTCCACCCCGCTTTCCATACTTCACGACGAGTGGGCCGAGGTTTTCCGTCCACTGACTGGCGGCGTCAGTATGACCCCTTACGCAACCCCCCCACTACACGCCTTCACCCCTGGACTCGCGCCATCCTGTCGGTCGGACGACGGGCAGTCCAGTGCATAGCCTTTCAACTGGCAGTTGGACACGCATTTCACAGCGACTACTCCCTGCGTTTTCGTCGGGGCGCCCCTGATGTCCTGACTTGCCCTGAACCGGGTTGCGGCGCAAGGTGGACCTTACCCCATTACTTAGAGGATTGCGATCGTGATTGGGATCTGAAAGGCTCCTTAATCGCCACTTCGTCTGTCCAACACCTCTTTTCGAGCGCGAGCGGTGGTCGCAAACTTGGGGTTCTCCTGTCTTCGACAGGAGCCTTTGCACGCCCCGTTGCCACGCCCTGGCCCACCTTAACTTGTCATTGTGCCCACTTGGCGATTTTCTACATTTTGCGGCTTTTGTCCTGACTTTTTGACATAACTCCCACATCGTTACTTGTCCGTAGAGTAGTCTGATTCGATATATTTGCCTTCGCACCAAAAAAAAAAAAAAGAGACATGAACGAGTTCAAGCTGGAGGCGGGAAAGGAAGTGAGCCTGATGAAATTGTGAATTACACTAGTGAAGGGAGATACGTACGCCAGCCTCGGAAGTGGCCACAAACCGCACATGCGCTGCGGCCGATTCGCATCCCATCGCACACTAACACAGTGCTCGACACAGATTCCCCCTCACACTTACTACCTGCATGTCCTACTCACACCTCTATTTTACTCTGCCTCTCCGCCTCGTTCCATGCTTCTCCTTTCCTTATCGTCTCTTCTTTTGAATCCAGCAGCTTGACGTCTGTCGCACTCTATAGTATTGGTATTGTGCGCCAACTTGAATATGTGAGGAGGAGCGAAGCTTATGTTCATACTACCCGCACATGTTTTTTGCTTGATCCTGTCTTAATGTGTCATACCAGTACGTTGTGGCAAGATGAAGTCCAGCACAGAGGAGAGGTCTCCTGAGTCCTGCTGGGATGACGAAGAGGTGGCCTGGGGAAGAGCTCCACGAAGACGTGACACCAATCATCGCGATCAAGGTCAGGTACACCTGCCGTAGTGACCCTGATATGATACAAGGAAAACCTGCGCCACTACTCCAGCGCGCATGCAAATGCATATGCTCCACGTATCTAGGCTTTGAATCACATCCCTTTTTCAAACACCGTCCGCATCTCTGTTTAGTAGTAGGTAAGGAAGGGCAGCACCGACATGGCACCGTAGATAGCAACTCGTAGGCCTCCATGATGTCGTTGACATGCACTTCCTCCGGGCTAGAACAAGCTGGATATCGACTATTGAGAACCTGAGGTCGAGGAGTGCGTGGTCGAGCAGCGACAGGCTGACCGTGAAGACCCTGAAACCATGTAAATACTAAATAGCCTAACATCGAGTACAGCGCGCTACGACCCCGGCCGAGCCGAGACCTGATTTTTTGGGTCTGGCGCGGCTCAGATTGTTTTTTTCAGACCAAGCAAGAAGTTGAGCCGTAGCCGGGGTTCTCGGGACAAAACCGAGGTCACTATCCAGGACGCAAAACTCGGGATACTCACTTAGGTTCAAATCTGATTTGGTGATCTCAGCTGACATATGGCCTACTAGTAGCTGGGCTGGAAAGTAACTCTCCAAATCCATAGAGTACCCATCACTAGTATGTTTGCAGTGAGGGTGGACTACACGAGTTGATGCATTGATGCCTTGCAAACGTTTTTTTGGCGAATTCCACCATCATGAGTACACTCAGGTTTCAACCACTACAGAGAGAGTATAAGCGGAATGATAGCGGAACAGGATCTATGACCGCCTTGAGTCTGGACTCTGGTGGCGTAAGATCATACTCTGCAAAGGTTGTTAAATGTAGTATTGTCGAATCATCTCGAATGTAGGGCTGTCAAATGGAGGGTTCAGGAACAATAAGACAAAGTGGTTAAGATAGGGGCGCAGGACGCTCGGAGTGAACTGCGACATAATCGCGACACTCAGCGGCCTAGTACCGTGACTACAGTCACCACAACCGCCACACAACTACAGACGCTCATCCTAGTCCCATTTACCTCATCTGCCACTTACTCTTTAACGGTTTGAACTTGTAGACCCACTTTCAGATTCTTCATTGTCCCCATGTTATGTTATTTAACTCCAGTCAGATTCTGTCTCTGGAAATACGCGCATGTAAGTGAACGTTGGATGAAAATCATGAAATTCTTAGACACTCTTCAACTCTCCTTTTCTTAACTAACTGAAGGGTCTCCCCGTGGGCGTGTCACAGAGTAATCTAATTCCGTTCTCAATATCTGACCATCTTCATTATCGGATTCTGAAACTAAATTGGATGACAGTACATTGCGAAACTCTCGCCATGGCCCATGGCGGTCGGCCCTAAAGTACATCAGCAACAGGTCCAAATGCTTTTTTGTGCTTTTTTGTACTTTTTTGCCTTTTTTATAAAAAAGCCCAAAAAGGAATATCATTTACTTGTCAGACCCAATTCTGAGCTGCTCTTAAAAGTACATCTACTTTTGCAAGCAAATTCACTCCAAAAAGTACAAAGGGGACTATGAAAAGGAACATCAAGTATTCACTGTAGTACCTGCTCATTATACTGTTATATTGGCAGTACTGTAAACATTAGAAAGTATCACTACACTGCAGAAAAGCATGGTAAATAGGTAGATTTTGCTAAAACAAGTAGTGATTTTCCTTGTGACAAGGAGCTTGCTACTTTCTGAATTTGTGCTTGTTTTCTTTAAAAAGGCAAATAAGTACAAAAAAGCATATGGACAGGTTGCTGATGTAACTAATACTAGCAATATCTAGTGAAGCGGGCTTGGATCCTAGACTTCCTAGACAATCCAGTCATGCTATTCCTTGCATCAACCTCTAGATAATTTCTAGTGATCACGATGTAAGTTTTGGCTTCTGATGGAGCACCCGACTTGAATCACTTGATGTGTGGCCACCGCCACGTGGCGGTGGCTACTTATCAAGTGACCAGAAGGACCATGCCCAAACTTTCGCATCTACTAGTATCAGACCTTCCCTACAGATGCATCGTACAGGCTCGAGGATCAGTAAATCTACCCCATGGAACCTCTCTGGAAAACTTGCCGAAAGCGAATGTTCACAGCCTCTGAGGGGGTATGCGCGAAGGATTTAAACACGAGCCTGAAAGCCATCCAGAGACATCTCTTTCACTCTCTTTCCCAACCGCACTTCCCGGTCTCTGTACTCTACCTTTCCAACTTGACACATGGTAAATATCATATACGACAATCCTGATGCGGGTCTTCTTGACCTCCGAGTCATCTCTGTAGGGTTCTTGTCCTACATGTGTTCCACACCACTCATGCTGACAGTCTTCTTCCCTTCTAAGATTCCGCTGTCTGATCTGAGGCTCAATGTAGTGCTTGTGCTCCTAGTGCTTTCTCTGATCTTACCCGCCATCTTTCGGAGAAACCTCAAAGACAAAGACGGCCACTCAATCCCCCCAGGTCCACTCTTTCGCTATCCTGTCATTCGTAATTACCCTGAGCGCGTTCTGCGAGACTGGTCAAAGACTTATGGACCACTCTTCTCTCTCTGGATATGGGCGATCAACTCTTTATTGTCATTTCGGATGCCCGCATTGCCAAGGACTTGTTGGTGTCAAATGGCGCGATCTTCTCTAGTCGCAAGTCATTTTTCGTGAAACATCAGACGATATTTCGTGGTCTGGCCATTACTGGGACTCCATATAGTGACAAATGGTATGTTGCATTTCGCGACAGCGACGTCCAATTCCTCATGTGTGTGATGTTCTCTCCATAGGCGACAGCATCGCAAGATTGTCACCCAGCTGTTTAACCCGAAGGCCATCGAAGAATATGCCTCTGTGTTCGATTACGAGGCCCGTATCTTAGTTCGATCGATGTATTTCGAAACAAAGATGGGTACGATACCCATTGACCCGTCGTGCTTCGTCGGTCGTTATACCCTTAAGTACGTATTCAAATGTTTTGCCTCTCCGCGGACGTTTGAGTAACAAAGCCTGAATGCTATGACATTTATTACGACATTCATGCTCCCTTACTTGCAGCAATATATTAACGATAGCCTTCGCGACTCGTACATACTCCACACTCGATCCCTTGACTGAACGCGTATTGTCCTTGGCAAAAGAATACGTGGATGTCACAGGTCAATTTTCACCTTTAAAGTAGATGGCGTCTTCTGACAAGGTCAACCTCCAGGTGCATTAACAAATGTTGTCGACTTCATCAAACCACTTCAGTGGATCCCCACTGCCACCAGATCCTGTGGCCGTCGTATCCATGATGAGATTGTGAAAGTGTGTGGTGTCATGGTCGATCGAGTGAAGGCCCGTATGGACGCCGGCGAGGACGTACCAGACTGTCTTGTCAAGACTCTGATGCTAACACAAGAACAAGAAAAGATCGAGCGGGAAGATATGTATATGTTATTTGTGGCATTCACCCTCGGCAGCATCAGTTCGGTATGATTTAACTCTATCTACCTCACTAAAAAATATGATGAATAGACCGAGCCTTGTCATTTATAGACTGCCGGCACTATCATGTGGTTCCTGGCTCGCATGACAGCACATCCAGAAATTCAAGCTCGCGCTCATGCAGAACTCGACAAGGTGGTTGGCCGTGACCATTGGCCAGCTGCGAAGGATGAGCAACGCCTTCCGTACATCCGGGCAATTATCAAGGAGGTACGTTATGAAGTTTGGCGATTTGACTCTACTCACAAGTTGTCTGTCTCTTCAGGTAATGCGCTGCCATGCGCCATTTTTGTTACCACCGCCGCACTTGTCGACGGAAGACTTTGTTCACAATGGGATGTACATCCCGAAGAATGCGGCGGTCATTATGAACTGTTACGACATTCATCACAACGAGGAGAGGTATCCGGATGCGTGCGCAACTACCTTCCCCTCATTCATCTGGTTCTAAGCTGAGACGGGGATATCCTGGTACAGATTTACTTTCAACCCTGATCGCTACCTGGATGACACATTTTCATTCGCCAAATCGAGCATGCTCCCAAATGCAATGGATAGAGACCACTGGGCATTTGGTGCGGGGTACGTGCCAAAGTGTTTCTTCCACCGTTGGTCATTTGGACATTCTCGCTAATCATGACTGTATTTGCGTCGTAGTCGCCGCATCTGTCCAGGCATCCACTTTGCCGAACGAGCATTGTGGCTCGCGATCTCACGACTACTCTGGGCCTATGAGATCCATTCCCTACCTGATGAACCTATATCTCTGGAGGAATACGCTGGCAAAAATGTATGCTCGCCGCTGCCATATCGCGTGACTCTCACGCCAAGAAATGAACAATTGCAACTGCTGCTAGAGGGTGAGCAGGAGATTACGCTGATGAAACTGTGAATGAAACGAGAGAATCGAAGTCCTGTGCCAGGTGAGAGAATGTGATGCTACCCTGCTATGCCAAGTACATGCCTCCCGCGGTTGATCGATCGTTGATCTATAGATCAACTTCGCACATATGTTGTTGTTGTTGTTGTTGTTGTTGTGGATGCTCCTGTATTTGAGATATTTCTAATGTAAGATGAGGGTTGGGCTGTGTGAGTTTGAGGCGTGTGCACAAGAAGAACATGGTGTCCGAAGGACAAAGGTATAAGTGACACGGTCTCTGCGTGTGCATGTGTGCACGGAAAATGAGGTGCTGGAATGACTCCCTACAGAATATGAACGTTCATGAACAATTATACCGTACCATATCCAGAATATATAGTGGTGCTGGACGATCGGACACCCTTTGGACAGGCGGAAACCGGAAAAATAGGTGGTTAACAGTGGATTGATAACTATTCGAAGGCCATCCAGTTACTGCCTTTTTCAGGCAACTTGTCGTTTGCAGGAAAAAAGAAAAAAAAATGTATTCATTCTTTCTGTAATATCTCCTCAACAAACCACCGGAATTTATAAAAAGCTGCACCTTTCAACTTACTGGAATGCAGTGATCATGATTTTCATTGACCGGAAGGCATACAATGCAAGTTGAAGGTTCAATTTCGGGATCTTGGAATCTCGGGATTTGTGCGTATTATGCATGCGATTTTTCTTACAAATTTCCCGCGCGCGACAGGTCAGATGAAAAAGGCAGTAACGGGTGACAATAACCCTTCAGTAATTTTGGCCAAATAATGGCCAAACAAAAAAAAAGGGCATATTTAAAAAAAATAGTGGCTCTTTTAGTTTAGGGTGCATTCGGGAACTTTGTCACACCGCGAGATACCAGCCAAAAGGTTTTCTCGGGGAAATGTTGCTGCGTGTAAGGCAAAGTGCCGTCCGGGAACCGTTCAACTTGACTGAGATTGTAATCTGAAGAGAGAGTGACCTTCTCTTTCCACACTCCGTTCCAAACACTGTCATCACCAACTCCGACACCTGAGTGTGGAAGTAGCGATGCCACGGTCCGGTTCGGTCCGGTTCTCTGAGAGATTTTGCCGAACCCCGAACCTATTTTCAGGTTCAGTTCAGCAAATCTGTCGAACCTCGAACCAGACCATTGGTTCAGGTTCAGAAGGGTCTGGTTCAGGTTCAGCAGGCCTCCGAACCCCAAACCGAACCCAATTTTTATCAAAATTTTCTGTTTATGAAAACCAGACAAACCTACATAGAATATTAGGTAGCAAAGGTCCCAAGATGGGACTTAGAAGAATTAAGATGAGTGCACGGACCGAGGGTCCCGCGTGGCCGTGTAGTGAAATCCACACAGTGGGCAACGCATGGCGCAATCTTCGCTGCTGTCCTTCAACGCAACGACAATGCTAAGACGGACGGGCGGGCAGAAGCTCCCACGTTCCTTCCTTTTTGTTCCCAGTCGACAGCTGACATGTGGATGGCCAGCTCGAAGGTCTTCGCAGAAGAAATCGAATCGATACAAGGGTGCGGAAAAGATCGACAGGCCGACTCAAGAAGCTCAGCATGGCCACGTATCTGCCACTGACGATGACGATGACCGCCAAACACGATTTCAACTACGTCTGCGATGACAAAATCGGGCGTGACAACGAAATCGAACGTGAAAACAGAAGCAAACCTAACCACAAAATCGGGCGCAACACTCGAATGAGAATGACAACAAAGTCAACCACGAGCCCGACGATGGAAACGAACGCAATGACAAGAATGAGACACGAGACCGATAATAAAAACGACCGCAACGCCCCAATCCTCACTTGCACCATGCACACTGCACACACGAATGTGCCACCAACCCGAGGAAGACCCTGCTGTAGTGTAAGGACATGCCTTGTGCCACGCATGACCTTCGTGTGTTCGGACGCTCGGATCATGTCTCGCTCGAGCAATATCACATATAACTCAACCTCCATCGCTGCTGCATCGCACGAGCACTGCAACATGAAGCGAGAACACAAGCTCTTCTTTCTGTGCCTTTGCCGCGCGCCGTCGTCCTTCCTTTCTCCTCTCCTTTCTCCTCTCTCCTATCTTTCCCCCTGGTCTGGACTTCATTCGGCAAACGTGCCTAGTGCATGCAGCCAACATACAGTAGACAGACCCAGCAACACTTTCAACAACGACTTCGGGAGCAATACGAACGGACAACAATGGCCAAACCAGCAGCAACTTGTTCTCTGAGGTATGGCATGCACCCCAATCCCCGACACTGCTCCTGCGCGACTACATTTTACTTTCTCTTCTTCCTCTTCATTATCCCCTTCTTGTCTATGTAGTATAGCTCAGTATGTAAATAATTTGTCTCTTGCAAATACAAAAGTGTGTCATGCAATCAGCGAGTGCCATCGGAGCATACGTCGCATTTATCTGCCTCACTCCGCAAGAACAGCACTACACGGCCGCACGGAACCTTCGGTCTGAGTGCTCGCCTTCGCACTACTTGGGATCTTCATCACAATATACACCACAGAAATCTTTTACTT
>QFEY01001285.1:0-23308 GCA_003316435.1 Russula virescens
CGCCGCTGCATGAGGCGTCCTCATGCGGTCATGTGGAACTGGCGAGGTTCCTGGTCGAGCACGGCGCCGACGCGGCAGCACGGACGGACGACGGGTCGACGCCGCTGCATTGGGCGTCCTTATACGATCATGTGGAGGTGACGAAGTTCCTGGTCGAGCACGGCGCCGACATGGCAGCCCGGACAGACGACGGGTCGACGCCGCTGCATTTGGCGTCCTCATATGGTCATGTGGAGCTGGCGAGGTTCCTGGTCAAGCACGGCGCCGACGTGGCAGCACAGGATGAGGACGGGTCGATGCCGCTGCATTTGGCGTCCTCAAGTGGCAATGTAGAGCTGGCGCAGCTCCTGGTCAAGCACGGTGCGGACGTGGCAGCCTGTACGAAGGATGGTCCAGCGCTGCTGCATGCAGCGTCCTCAAATGATGATGTCGAGCACAGTGTCGACCTGGCAGCCCAAAATGAGTACAAGTGGACGCCTCTGCATGGAGTGCCTTGAAACGGCCATACGATGCTGGTGCAGCTCCTCAACAAGCTCGGTGTTGTTTCAACGGCCTTAGCCTAGCCCCACCGTCGGAAATGTAACCATTGAGCCATTTGCCCCCCCCCCCATGTAGGCTCATACTAGAATCTACTATTGATAGTTCGATTTTATGTAGGTGATCAACGGACTTGTAGCAGGATCGTTATCCAATAATATCGTGCATTGTGCATGGCAACATGTGAATTAAGATCTTTGTCGATGCTGAGACTAAATGAAGGATTGATTAATTGATTGATACATTTGACATGGTCGGCCATCGCTGTCATGTGAGATAATTCACCATTCGCGGCCTCAGGTACGTTTGTGCATAGGTTGCAGGTGACACGGTTAGCTGTTCACACAGGCAAGGGTATAACCGCATAAATGTGTAAGAGAGGCACATACTACTGTGGTGATGGATCCCAAGACAGGACCATGCTGTGAGTTCAAAAATGGAAGGAAAAGGGGAGTAAATGTGACACATGCTTCCCTGCTGTTTGTTGAGGGTGTGGTGCTCTTTTATATTTGAGAGTCTGTTGATTACATGCTGACTGTACTACTTAGTCTAAAAGGGGGTAAAGAACAAGACAGAGGCCGAAAAGGAAAAGCACAAGGCTGTGCATCGGCAACAGTTGGCAGCAAGTGTGAGGGGCAAGTGGCAGGTAGCAATGACCATGCACAGTGGGAGATTCCAAGGCCAGTATGCAGCCTCCCTTACACCTCCTGGGGGGTCCAAAAAATTTGACCCTCCTGGGTCAAATGGATGCAAAAGCATGGTTTTGAGCAGTCTGCAGTGGTTGAAACATCTTGAAACCAATGTTTTGTGCTTGGAGATGTTAAGGCTGCAGCAGGCCTTGGACTGGAGAGCTTGCAAGAACAAGGTCAAGTGGACCTAGCAAGCTATCAGAGGGGGAAGAGGGAGTATAGTCCACTCGCTCTTCAATCTCTGAGGGCACAAGTTGAGAGGGTTAATGCAAATGAGGACAGATGATTAAACCTTCCAAGTAGTGTAGCTCTGTATACACAAATGCACTGGAATGATACATATAGGAGGATAGATCAATTCCCTTGCAGTAGTGCAGCTAAGGACATGCTTGCTTAATGCTCAAGCTTAAGCAGTATACACCTGCGCCTTTAAGCAGGTAGACTAGGTAGAGTCTTGAGAGAGAGAAGCTGAGGTGAACGACTGAAAGACTCTTGCACACAAGAAACAAGAGGAGAGGGGATAGAACATATGGTGATCCCTTATCCTCTCAATGAATGGTGTGAAAGAAGCTACAAGTTGAGAATTAAGTTGAGCTTAAGGCTCAACTTCAGACTGTGGACTTCTTATATACAGGGGAGATCATAATACTAAGAGTACTGATCCTAGGATTCATAATGGGGCAGCAACACTGCCTACAAGTACAGGGAGCATCTGGAACAAGTCAGGGCGAACCACATACACAGCCAATAGTACAAGGATCCTCAGGCAATCCAGAGAGCCTCTTAGGGACATACTAAACTTGTACAGTAGTCAGAATGGGTCAGGATGCATATAGTAAAATTTTCACATAGGTTAATCCTTCTGAACATACCCAGAGTCTGTCTGTGACACCATCCCTCTCCTTTTAAGAGAGGTGTTTCCACACACCTATTCATCCAGTATATCATCCAGATGAGGAATGTAGTCCCCTAAAGCCAGGTCTTTGTCAGTTATAGACATTGTAAAGCTCCTGTGAGCTTCTGTGCTCAACCTGAGCCGTGTGGTGCATGCAGGCACAGCTGACAATGATAGGGATGATGACTGGTGACAAGAAGGAGTCTTGTCTCGATGATTACCCCAAACAAGATGACTTCTTGCTGGCTGGTATCATCCCAAAAAGTGGAGGTTCTAGGTGTATAACAGAGGCAGATGGTGACAACTGCAATGATGTCCCTGGTACTACCTCAGAAGGTATGTCACTCAGGTGAGCCCAACGGCGTTGCCTTAATACTGAAGGAACTGGCCCATACTGATGGCAAGCTACTAACCCCTGTCTTGGTTAGTGCTAGTAGACAAGTTGTAGACCTTAGTCTATTGCCACAAGGGCAACTCACTTAGTGCAACAACAAGTGCACTAGTATAGAGAAAGAGGGGCCTTCAAAGGAAGGGTGCCTCTAAGCTTTAGAACTGGGAGAGAGGAGAGGATATGATGACTGAGTTGCAGGAAGGTAACTAAGACAGGTCTAGGGTTACAAGCTACCTAGGGTGCTCTTATATACCTAACTAGATAAGGCTGTATGAAGGAGTCATATCCTAATAATAGTACATACAACAGCCACATCAATCAAGTCTTGGCATCAGGGGAGTCAGATGGAATCACAGAGAACAATGTGGAATCAAAGGGAGGCTGTGCATAAGTAAGGTGAGTCAGAAATGAGTCATCAGAAGCAAAGCTGTTAACATGAGTCATATGGGGAAATAGAGGGATAATACATGACAGCTAACTCAACTGGGTGAAGTAAGTGAAGTACAACAAGTACAAGCAAGACGAGGTAAAGGAGAAAAGAAAAAAGTTGGGCATTCATAACAGACATACCTTGAGGCAGCATCAGGGACAGTGGTGTGAGGTGGCATTCTCATTTGTTATGCTCTGCTTCCCTTGTTCGGTGAAAGTGGCAGTTGTCAAGAGGGCAATAGTGTGGCAGGGTGTGAGGGACATGGCAATGATGCACTGTGCAACAAGTATGGGGATCAAGGCACTCTTCTGCAAAGTGACCTACCTCATCACAGTGTGCACACCGGTTGACATGTCAACACATGTTTCTAGCTGCCCTCACCCATGTCCTGGTGGTTGCTGGTGCTGCCTCATGTGTGGTAGGCCCCCTGTGTCACTGCCACATGATGCAGTTGACAGTAGACTAGGCTCGAAGGGATAGTCGGACTGCTAAGTAGTGCTCAAGTTGCACTAAGTCAATAATGAGGATAAGAGAGACAACTCTAAAGCGTTGTCCAAGGCTTTGCCTGGTAAGGGTTCCTGCTAAATAGGAATGAATCCTATAGCCACCCACAGTGTAGATGCAGAAGAGAAGTATATTGAGACTACTGAGACAGGAGACTCAACTTGCCGTCTTAGGGACAGCAAGGTGTAGCTTATATACTACTTCTGGATGGCTGACTAAGACTATTAACACAAGGCCTCCATGAGGTGTACAGCCATCAGTAATGACAAAACATGCACAAGACACAAGGCAAACATGAGGCAAACATGAGGCCGGTTCCTGAACTTACACCGGTACATTGGTAGACCCGATCCCGGAGGCTGGTAACATTACCCTCCTGCTAGTTGTTGAGCCCCTGCGAGGTGCGATGCACTGCTGCCTTAACCCAAACCCGTTCCTTCCACCTCAAAGTGCGCATGGTAGGATAAGGGGAGAATCAACCTTCTATGTAACCAACCTGCTGCTGGAGATGGGAACTGATGATGCGACCCTTGCTGATGTTGCGGGCTTCACGCACACTTTCCAGGTCCATTTGCAGTAGCTCGATTTTGTCCTGGAGGGTGGCAATGTCATTATGTCCAGGTTAATGGACCAGTAGCAGACAATCTCTGCCATGTACCCCCAGTCAAATAAGGCATTGGTCTCGGCACGGAGGGTGGTGAAGTTGGTTGGGGATCCAATGAGCATGTGGTGGAACCAAGGTGCAATTGGTTCTGCGGGGTTATCTTTGTCGCAATTATAGGGGGCTGTAATGTCGCATACGTACAGGTCTTCGTCGGTATTCTGCCCTTGGAAGTATGCAGCCACTCGCCTGTCTCCCAGCATCTTGACCCATCTTGCTTTTCTAAAGACCCCATTGCTGGCAGGGATCCTGATTGATTCACATGCGTTGTTGCCGGTGGCAGTTTCGTATCCATCAGGTGCGACATGGTATTCCCTGTCATGGTCGGCCAACTTGGCCTCTGCAGCCTCCACTCGCTCTGTAAGCATCCTGGTGTGGGCATCGTAGGTGAGCTATTGAGCATCGACAGTGTTGGCGAGGGTGGTACACATGGCATGGAGGATCAGGACGGGGAAGTCAAACCTGGTGGCAAGGGTGTTGCAAGTGGTAGAGGGGGAGAGTTGACCCATGGCGATAGCCTTGGGGTCAAGCTGCGGACCCTCATGTGGGTTGCACAGAGGGTGGATGGAGAGGGGTGCGAGGGAAGGAGGGGGAATGGGGAGCAGTGAGTCTGACATGGGGGATTCATTATGTGCTGGGGATTCATTGCAGTCAGACATAATGTGGGGGAGGATTTCAAAGAGGATGTTGAGGATAGCAAGGGTCTTGTTGGGGTTGGCGTCCAGTGTGAGTCAGCGGGTGTGATACAAGCAGGTCTGGAAGGGACAGTCTGAGTCGAGAAGGAAGCAGTGGTCAAATGGGAGGTAGACTTTATAGGTTGGCACATTGGAAGGGGAGACGGTGAAGTAGGGGCAGAGGGATGTGGAGTGGTTATTGAGTGGTTCTGGGTTGGGCTCCAGTTTTTAACGATGGTAGGGGCAGAGGGAAATATGGCAGAAGCAAGAGTGCTCACGGGAGTGGGCTGGAGGGACTTTGTTAAGGAAGTGAAAGGCAAAGGTATGGAGGTTTTGTCAGGGTTGGAACTGGAAGTGTTTCTTTGGGTTGAAGGTAAATTTGTGGTCTGGAGATGGGGGATGGGGAGTGATAGGAGCCAGGGTGAATTGCTGATGTTGGTAGGTCAGCTGTCAAGGGTTTTTATAGAGGTGAGAGAGTTCTTTCGGTGACAGGCTTTTACGATCTGGGGTGCATGCACTTGATCGGCTGGTTCCCACATGTTGTCGCTTTCAGGATAGCCTGTCCATTTGATCAAGTATTGGAGGGTTCTGGATCGCCTGTGACGTCTGTGGCTCCTTATTTGTTCCACTTCATATTCTGGTTCCCCATCAATAAGGTCAGGTGGCAGATGGGAGAAGTTAGGGCTGTGGGCTGTGGTTTCGTGATAAGGTGACAGGAGGGAGGTGTGGAACACATTATGAATAGTCTAGGTCAGGGGTATGTTGAGCCGGTATGCTACCAGAGATATCTGGGTGGCGATCTTGAAGAGTCCATACCATTTTGGGAGTAGTTTGGTTTTCTGATGGGGAAACTTGAGGTTTTTGCCATCAAGCCATACGTATTCTCCGGTGTTATATTGGGCCAGTAGGTCTGATGACCCTTCTGCAAGGTGTTTGAGGGTTGTGATTGCTTGTTCCTGGTAGGCCTTGAGGTGGGCCATGCATTTTTCTACTGTTTCATTGTTTGATGGTGGTGTTGATGGGGGTATTAGGGTGACTTCATGGCTGAAGAGGATCTGATTGGGCGATAACCCAGTAGTTGTGTTTCTCTGGTTATTGTGTATGGCCGATATGAGGGATAGCCATTTGGTCCAGTGTTCCGGGTGTGAGGATGTCATAAGGCAGAGGTATTGTTCAATCCATTGATTTTTCTGTTCTGATAGGCCATCAGTTTGGGGGTGGAATGCCATTGACATGTTTTGGTTGGTTCCTAGGGATTTAGCTAGTGCACGGCTGAAGTGGGAAGTGAAATGGGGATCCCTATTGCTAATGACTTTGTTGGGGATCCTGAACCATCTATACATGTTGTCCATGTATAGTTGTGCGATCCCTGGGCTGGTGATCGTTGTTGAACAGGGGAGAAATACAGCTGCTCTCAAGCATCCGTGATCAACAATAGTGAGAATGGCGTCTTTTCCATGGTGTGCAGGTAGTCCTGTGATTAGATCTATGGCCACGTGCTGGAACGGCCTTGTGCCTTCTTTTGTTCCAATGTGATATAGCAGTGTTTTGGGTTTGTGGGTTTGAATCTTGTTTTGTTGACATGTGGCACATCCTTTGATATATTTGGCAATCCAGTCCTTCATCCTGGTCCAATGGTATTTCTCTTGGGTTCGTCTAAGCATCTCATCGTGCCCAGGATGTCCCGCCGTTGGGTGGTCATGATAGAGGATCATGAGGAAGCATTTGAGCAATTTGTTGTCTTCTGGAATGGGGATGGTGGTCGTCGGTGAGGAGGACACAGTTCTACAGTGTTCCAGAGGTATGACAATGACTCCTTGGTTATCATTGGTACCTTGGTCAGTGCCGGGTGGTTGGGAGAGTGCATCAGCTGCTTTGTTGTCTTTTCCTGGGATGTGTTCAATGATATAATCGTATTCTTGCAGATCAGCATGCCATCTGGCCATGCATCTGTTTAGGTTATGGGGAGATTTCCAATATTGGAGGTTGGCATGATCAGTTCAGATAAAAAATGGTTCTTGTGTCCATCCCAGGTATGGTCTCCAATGTGCGAGGGCTTTCAGAATTGCTGGAAGTTCTCGTTTGTAGATGTCGTAGATTCTTTCGGTTGGGGTAAATGTTGCAGAATAGTAAGCGATGGGGTGGAGGACTGGTTTGTGTCATTTTTGAAGGGCAGGTGTGTCATCGTCACCCCATTGCGAGAGTATGGCTCCCATGCCATAAGCCGATGCATCACATTGGAGTATGAATTGTTTTTCAAAGTTAGGTTGTGCTAGAACTGGGTTCATGCACATCCTGGTTTTGAGTTCTTCAAATGCCATTGAAGCGAGATGATTAGTCCTGCGCATGAGTTTGATGAGATAGAGGGAATTGTGTCACTGATCTATGAAGGAGTAAGAGACTAAACCAAGATAGGTAAGCCTCGATAGGGAAGAGATAGGAATGGAAAGCGAAGCCCTTGAGCGACAGGTGGCGCTCGTGACTTGAGGTGAGATGAGATAACTTGGGAGTGAGAGTAGCTTTGCGTTGTTGATGCTGACTGGTGCAACGGCTCTTGCACAGCAGGACAAGTTGAAGAGAAGGGAAAGAGAGGCAAGGCACACAGAAGGAGGAAGAGAGAGAGAGACCGAACGCGAGGGGTCAACTGGATTCCACAGAACACAAAACCGAGCTTATATACATGAGAAACCGGTGTAATCTAAGTGGCCATCCAAGAACTATGAATCTAAGAGTAATACTACAAACACAATGGTCAGAGAAACACAGGAATGAGAGGGCATGAAAGGAACTCAGTCAAAGGGAAACGGGGAAGGGAGGCATGCCAGACACAAGTGAAACACAAAGCAGGACAGAAACACTGAGATTAGTGGAAGATCAAACCTAATTGAGTATAGTACAAGTACCAAAGAGTTGAACAAAAGGGAAACAAAGACATCGGAAGGACAAGCAAGCAAATGTGGAGCATGGAGGTGAGCTGGGATCTTCAATGATGCCTTGCGGACTGCCGCACGATGTCAAGGGATAATGAGCGACCTTGCGTGGGCATGATCAAATGGTGTCGGAAGGTGGGAGTGGGCGATGCAGGCCACTGGTGTGAGGCATTTGACGTGCGAGCATGGCGGAATGTTGGGAGACAAAGGGAACCAAGACGAGAAATGGCAGGGACATGCAGCTAGAGACAGAACGAGAGAGCGACAAGGCAATGTTGGTGCTCATAGGGATCTTATCTGGAGTCACCGATACCCCTGTATGTGAGTGCCTTCTGTATGCAATGGTAAGGCATACCTTACATCTCCCAGGGGGTCAAAATCTTGACTGTCCCTGGTCAAGCCTCTTCCCGCTTATCTTCAGAGTTGTCTTGCGCAATATCCTTTGCCATGGCGATATGGTCGTCACGATCAAGAAGGCGAGTGACTGGGATGGATGTCCGTGAGCGTGCATGATAAGGGACAAGGTGAAAGGCGGCGTAGTGGAGCTTCAACACAGCTCCATCCAACTCTGCAAGGTGGTATGCACCATTGCGGGTCCTCCGAAGAACAACCATGGGGCCAAAGTAATGTGGCTTCATCTTGAGACCCAAGGCCGAGTCCAAGCCTGAGTTGTGAATGAGCACCAAGTCGCCGGGTGAGAACTTGTGTGCAACGATGGTGTTACCAAATTTGCGCTTGAACTGTCGGGCAGAGGCGAGGCGGCTCTTGAGGATGTTATCACAGATGGCAGCAAGACCATCCTCATGCATCTCAAGCTGGTGGGCACGAATGGCAATGAGCTTGGTGGTGGAAAGTGGGTGAGTGAGTTCAGGAACAAGGAACATAGTGAGAGTGATGTCAAAGGGGAGCAGAGGCTCCACGCCATGCACCATGTAGTATGGGGAGTGGCCGGTGGACTTGCGAATGGTAGCACAGTCAGCCCAGAAGACGTGGGGCGTGCAAGCTGGCCATTTTGAGGTGTCACCTTCGCATGCCTTGACAAGGGACTTGCAAATAGTGCGGTGCTGCCGCTCCACAATGCCATTTGCATGTGAGTTGTAAGCTGAGATGCAGATGTAGGTGATACCATACCTTTCCACAAGCCAGTCCAACGTGGTGACATAAGGGGTGCCATTGTCGGAAACGGTCTCCTCGACAGAGCCCCACCTACACAATATCTCCTCAAATAGAAATGCACCAAGGGTGTGGCCGGTCTCCACACGAAGAGTGCGCCACTCTGGCCAAGCAGTGAGCGAACATCATGCCTGAGTGATATACCTGAAGCCTTGAGCGAGAGGCATGACCATGGTGTCGACATACACCTTGCAAAATAAGGGAGCCGGAACTGAAACTGTGGGTGGAATGTGGATCTTGGTGGTCTGGCAGAGCTGGCATTGGTGGCAGGTGTCAACAAACCACCAGATGTTATGCTCGAGGGAGGGCCACCAGAAGCGGTCCAAGAGGGTGCGGCAAGTTGAATAAAAGCCCTTGTGGCCCAGGCAGTCATGGGCATCGAAGATGAGAGGAAAGCACTGATGAGGAGAAATGTAGAGCTGATGGCGGCCTTGATCTTGGCATCACCAGAGTCGGTCGTCCATGAAGAGAAAGCACTTCGCCCATTTGACCAGGTGCATGTGAGCCATGCTGTCGAGATCTGCAGGGAGCTGAAGTGTAGAAAGATAGTGGCGGATTTGCTTGATCTCGTCGTCTGCTTTGCATGGTTGAACATTGTTGGGGCAGGTGTTGGTGAAGTCGATGGTGGAAGGGATCTCTGTGCTCAGAATCCACACTGCAAGGGCTTGATTAGCGTGCGAGTCCTGAGTCCAACTCACAACCCAAATGCCAAGAGACAAGGCATTGTCAATCCACTCTTCCAGGTCGTCTTCTTCTTCACTCTCACCATCAGCAGGCTTGTGCTGCGACAGGCCATCAGGTCCCTGATGCTTCTCAGCAGGGATGTGGACTAACTTGAAATCAAAAAGCAGAATGGCAGTGATCCACCTGTTGATGGTGGCATTGGGCTGGATGTCTGGGTTATTAAGCATACCACGAATATACTTGGCATCCATTTCAACAGTGAGTTGCAGGGCACCAATGATGTGGAGATGAAGCGTGTGAAGAGCGCAGAATAGACTGTAGAGCTCAATCTTGGCTTGTGAGTAGCAACTCTCACACTCGTTCCAGGCAATGGACCCAAAGTGCAAGGGGCAGTGCTGGCCATCAGCACACTGCTGGGACAATATCCAACCAATGCCATGCCAAGACGAGTCTATAGAAAGGAAAACAGGGCGATCAGCCATGTAGTCGATAGCAATAAGGGAAGGAGAATGAATGATAGCTTGTTTGAGAGCTTGCATCGCTTGCTCTTGCTCTTCCTGCCAGACAAAGCTTGTTCCTTTATGGGTGAGCTGAACTAAGGGGCAGGAAATAGATGAAAAAATCATGAATCCAAAGCCACATATACCCTGCAGTGCCTAAAAATGCTCAGATGTCCAATAAGTCCTTGCATGTGGGCCAATTGCGGATCCTTGCAATCTTCAAGTCATCTGGGA
Source organism: Russula virescens (assembly GCA_003316435.1). Taxonomy (NCBI): domain Eukaryota; kingdom Fungi; phylum Basidiomycota; class Agaricomycetes; order Russulales; family Russulaceae; genus Russula; species Russula virescens. The sequence goes on from QFEY01001285.1 coordinate 10,303, forward strand.
CACAGCCTTCATAAGTGCACTTGTGGCCCAAAATGACGACTTCTGGGGTGGCAGCACAGATCTTCTTTGCTGAGACAGTGGCACCTGCATGGCAGAGATGGTGGAGGATGTGGTGGAGGTTGTTGAGGTGTTCCCAGATGAAGAGGCAGATGGCTGGGTTTTCAGGGGCAGTCTGGAAGGTGCCATCTTCATTTTCATAGTGGGTTGGTAGGCCCTTGACTGCACAGTCGTCCACAAAGGGGCGGGCCTTGTGAGGAATCTCTGGTGCTAAAATAAAGGTGACATCCTCATGGAAGATTGCCACCATGTTAGTCCAACCTGGAGGTAAGGTGGTGGACCTAAGAGCGCTGATAGGAGACTGTATAGTGGTGAGATCTTGTGAAGACGGATCGAGAGAATGGTGATCATAGCCAACATAGAGATCTAACATTGAGTAGCAGGCGTGGCCTGCCATGGTCTCAATAAGCTGGTCTGCAAGTGGTGGAACACCTGAGTTACAAATGGTGACTGCATTAAGAGGCTGTAAGTCATGCACAAGGCAGAGGGAACCGTTCTTCTTCTTAACACAGAAGAAGTGAGAGTGGTATGAGGAGTCCAAATGCTCGTAGACCCCTGCCACAAGCTTGTCTTTGAAAATTTGAATAACGTTGTCCAGTATGCCAGTTGGGATCGGGATGTTCTTGTGAGCCCAAGGAATGTGCTCAATAACTGGTATCTTGACAGGGGAAAAGTAGTCATTGCGGAAACAACCCTTCTCCTCCTCATTCCACACAATGCTGAGCTCATTGAGCTTGAGGATGTGCTGCAACAGTTTTAGCTCCTCTGGCCACAGGAAGTTATACCGATTGAGCTGCAACTCATCGAGCCGTTCTTGAGAGAGGCATATGCCAGGAGAGAAGTCGGGAGGAAAGGCTGGGAGAGGAGGAAGAGAGAGGAGAGGATCCTCAGGGAAGTGCTGCACATTGCAAAAATCTTCTGGCAATGAGGCCGGCACTGGACAAACCTTCTTGGCGACCTTCTTGTATGCCAAGGTAGTTGCGTGGGGCTCTGCGGGTGCAAGCATGGGTAAGGCAATCAGTGTGGGTTGATAAGCAAGATTAGGAGTGATGGAAAGTGACGTAGTGGGTGCTGCATAGGACAAAACCTGAATGCTGGCCACCTGAGCCTTCTGTGGCCTAGATTGGACATAAGCGCGATGCCCAAGGTTGCGAGGGTCACAGATGGAGACCTCAAAGGTCCCATCTGGGAGGTCTTCAAGGCGGCACTTCAGGAGGTGCTGGAATGGGCGACCGAGCAGCAAGCGGAAAGGGGCACGATCAACCACATGAGCATGAAGGGTGAAGTGAATACCACCAAGTTGCATTGGGAGATGCTCTGCACAACTGACCGTCCAATTGGAGACACCATTTGCACCTTCCATCTCTAAGCGTCAAGCAGGGTTGATCTGCACCCGGATCTCTTTGGCCAGATCTTGCCAGATCACAACAATCTGGGATCCAGGGTCGATGACACCTGGCTCAGAGACATTGGCAGAAAGGGCAATGTCGACCTCCTGGAGGGGAAGAGAATATTTGGGGTCAGGTTGAGCGGAGGTAGGAAGTGCTAAATGGGTGAAGTGCTCATCATGGGCAGGGTCACGGAGCTTCTCATAGCTCCCAGTCTTGACACAGTAAATGCGGAGTCACTCAACCAGCTCCTTCCAAATCAAAGGACTAGCTGCAAAGATGTGAGCAGGCGTTGTCTGCATAAGCTTTCCATCCAGAAGCCAAGCAAGGAGCTTGTCGACTAGCTGCTGATCCTTGGCAGGGGACTGGTAATGATACTGAGCTGTGGGTTTTGAGGGTTGCACTTGCAAGGGTGCCTTAGCCTGATCAACTTGCACCAAGGACTTGTTGATGCGCGCTGACTGAGGCTGCGCCTGGGCTGAAGACTTGGGTGCGTCAGCTGGAGGGTTGGAGGGGTCATCAACTTGAGCCACTTGAGCTGGCTTGGCTTCAGGAAACTTGTAAGATTTGCCTGCCTGCCTCTTCTTCTCTGCAGCAAAGACCTTGAAAATATCATCCTTATCTGAATCGGTGTCCAATGACTCTGAGACCTCAGTGACCTGCAAAATATGGGTCTCAGCAACCTCCTCAATGCGAGCCGACACGGCCGTGCCAGGTCCAAAACTGAGAGTAACATGAGGGGGAGCCTCGCGAGTAAATGCGGAATGTGTGGGAGGGGGAGCAGAAGAAGGAAGGGGACGTGCCATGAGCCAAGCATCGATTGCTACCTGCAATCCTCGTCTGGTACCATCATTGGGAACAGGATCCCCACTAGGGAGGTAGATCTGGCCACTGATAAGCTTTGCACAACCAGTGTGAACATACTCCTGTGCGGCAGGGCATTCCTGCAAGCGATGGCCCATCTGATTGCAGAAGGCACACACATCGGAGTGCTGGTGCATGTGGAAAAAAATGGCCGGATTGTCAGAGGGAAATTGAGGTGGTGGTGGGACCTGCTGGGCTGTGCATGGCCAAGGCTGTGGCACACTTGAGGCCACAGTGGCAGGAGCATGATATGCACGGGATGCAGACGGAGGAGCAGCAGATGCTGGCTCAGGCTTAGAGAAGGAGGAATGCAGCTGCAGCCAGGTCGGGTTAGCAGGAGCCTGGTATGCAAGAGTGGAGGAGGGCTGGAAGATTAGGGATGCAGGCTTAGCTAGGTCCTGCACGACATCAGGGAAGCGTTGCTTGCACAGCGCATACAACACAGAGTAACTGGTGTCATGGACCAAGAGGCCATGCATCTGGCGGATGAGATCTCTGAGCTCCTGGTTGTCATTGCGTTTGGCAGTGCTGTGCTCTTGAAAATGGACAGCCTTGGTTGTGTGTCCCGAGGGGCGGGAAGCCGAGTCCCACTCACGCTCCCAGCTGTAATCGTGCTGGTAGCAGTCGTGGAGGTAATTGCAGTCCTGCTCATGATTGTGGGAGTCGTTGCAGTAGTCGTTGCGGTCGAGGTATCTGTCGTCCTCCCTTGAGTCATAGTTGTGGTTGTCATACTGTCGATGGCCTTGCCCATGCTGCACACCAAGGTCGCGTTGCTCGGGCTTGCACCCTCGTTGCTCTTCGTCCTGGTGCCAGTGGTGGAGAGGTCGGTAGAACTGTGTGTTAGAAAAATACCTGCAGGCCACTTTGAATGTGTCCTTGAAGCCATAGGGCTTGTCTATGGGATGATTAGGGTTCAGCGCATGCAACCTGTCATAGAGGATCTTGCGGGCCTCAGGGTGGAAGCCCCTGAAAAACTCCACATTGCAATCCTCTTCTGAGAGTGTGAGTGCTGTCCACAAGGGGTTACTGAACTCTAAGGACTGTCTGTAATACTGCAAGTGTTACCAGCCTCTGGGAACGGGTCTACCGTTGTACCGGTGTAAGTTCAGGAACCGGCCTCATGTTTGCCTCGTGTTTGCCTTGCATCTGAGTCGTGTACTTGTATTCCTTATGGCTGTATGCCTCATGGAGGCCTTGTGTTTCTTGCTTAGTAAGATGTCCTGAAGTAGTATATAAGCTACACCTTGCTGTCCCTAAGACGGCAAGTTGAGTCTCCTGTCTATCAGGTCAAACAATATACTTCTCTTCATCATCTATACTGTGGGTGGCTATAGGATTCATTCCTATTTAGCGGGAACCCTTACCAGGCAAAGTCTTAGACAACACTTCAGAGTCATCTCTCTTATCCTTATCATCGACTTAGTGTGACTTGAGCACTACTTGGCAGTCAGACTATCCCTTCGTGCTTAGTCTATTGTCGACTGCACTACGTGGCAGTGACATTAGACTCAACTTTGTTTCAAACTGGCACCACGATTCGAAGATGATGGATCCTTCTCTAGGATCTTCTTACAACCCCAAGACATAGTGTTTAAAAGTTCAGTCCTAGAACTGATAAAAAAACTGAAACTGAACTGAACTGGACCTAATATGAACTGTAACTGAACTGAACTGAAACTGATAAGAACTGATAGATCAGTTACAGTTTTACCAAATTTAGAAAATTATTAAAACCGCTAAAAACCGGTTTTAACCGGTTAAAGACCGGTTCTAAGACCCATTAGTAGTCTAGGAATATTTAAATATTTTTCCTTATTTTTTGCTATTTTATTTCCCAAGTTATAAGGAAAACTATTAGTGTTGGGTGTTAAGGCTGTAGCGGGCCTTGGACTGGAGAGCTTGCGAGAACGAGGTCAAGCGGACCTAGCAAGCTATCAGAGGTAGAAGAGTGAGTAGTCACTTGCTCTTTGAACCTCTGAGACACGAGTGCAATAAGGATTGTAGATGCTATCAACAATCCACCCAGCACTGGTGTGCGTGACACAAGTTGGGAGGTTTAATGCGAACGAGTACAGACGATTAAACCTTCCAAGTAGTGTAGCTAAGGACGTGCTTGCTTAACGCTCAAGCTTAAGCGGTATACACCTGTGCCTTTAAGCAGGTAGACTAGGTAGAGTCTTGAAGGAGTGAAGCTAGACGAGTGACTGAAAGACTCTGTCACACGATTGATGAGAGGAGACGGGATAGAACGTATGGCGATCCCTTATCCTCTAAGCAGGCGGTGTGGAGAAGCTACAAGTTGAGAATTAAGTCGAGCTTAGGGCTCAACTTCGTATCAAGGCCTTTCTTAAATACAGGAGGATTGTAATACTACTAGTATCGATCCTAGGGTCTGGAACAACGATGGGACACTGCCCACGAGTACAGTATACATCAGGAACGAGTCAGAACGAGTCATAGACACAGCAAATAGTACATGGATCCTCAGGCGATCCAGGGAGCCTCATGGAGACATACCAGTTTGTACAGTAGCTCAAACGGATCAGAGTACGTATAGTAAAATTTTCACATTGCTGTCCTTCTGAACGTACCAAGAGTCTGTCCGTGACACCATCCCCCTCCTTCAAAGGAGGTGTTTCCACACACCTATTCATCCAGAAAATCATCCAGGTGGGGAACGTAGTCCCCCAACGCCAAATCTTCGTCAGTGATGGACATACCCTGAGGCAGCATCAGAGAAGGAGGTGTGAGGGGGCGTTCACGTTCATTTCGTTCTGCCTCTCGCGTCCGATGGTAGTGGCAGTTGTCAAGAGGTCGGTAGGAATGGTGGGTACGCGGAGCATGGCATCGATGCACTGTGCATCGGACGTGGGGGTCAGGGCACTCATCTGCAAAGTGGCCTACCTCATCACAATGTGAACAGCGATTGGCCCGTTGTCAAGTATTTCTGGCCGCCCTCACCCTCGTTCTGGTCATAGCTGGGGCTGCCTCACGTGTGGTAGGCCCCCTGGGTCTCCTGTTCCCTGTGGAGGTCCCAGGGCCTGACTGGCGTGCTGTGTAGCGGAGGGGAAAGGGGACGTCACCTTGTGTCCTGTCTTCTCTTAGGTGAGGCGCTAGCTGGAGGAAGACCTGTGCCGTCTCTAGGCGGGCTAAGGCTGCCTCCCTCTCCATGGTAAGTCTTCGCCTGTAGTCCCTACTGGCCTGAGCTGCATCTCTGGCTTGCTGCTCAGCTCGCTCTAGTGCTTGGAGGTGGCGCTCTTCCTCCATGTCTCGTATGATGGACTGCCTTACCCTCATGACATCTGCTATGATGCCAAGGTCTCCTAGGTTGGTAAGGCCATGCTCAACCCTGAGATCAAATGGGTATGCAAGGGAAGCGACAGGAGGAGGTAGGAAGTTAGCAGGGGCAGCCCCTGCGTAGGGTCGGGCCTCCAGGCGGTTAGAATAGATGGGTTGGTTTCTCCCCATAGTACCTAGGAGGGTTGGATCAAAGCAGTCAAGGGCAGGACGTACAAAGCGGGCCGTTTCCACCTGGTGGTAGTCCCCTCCTCTCCAGTTCACGTCCTGTTGGTGGATTTCTGGACGAAACTGGTACCAACCTTCTCCAGGGGAGTCGCCATAATACTCCCCTGCATAGGTAGGTGGCGGACGTCGAGGGGGAGCATCAAGATCTGAGGAGCTAGAGTTAGCCTGGGTAACTGCTGCTATGACGCGCTCAATGGCATCTCCTAGAGGGTCCTCAGCCGAGAGGCCCTCTGCATCAGTTACTCCTGCGCTGTGGTGGTTAGAGGATGGGTGGTAGGAAGGTGGAGATGATGAGGGATTAAGAGTGGCCCATCCTCCAGGCTCTAATTGGGCTGATGGAGATGGTTCGCTGGAGTATATGGTCCTTGCGCTGGCTGGGACCATGGTGAGGAGTTGAGAGTGGCAGACGACATTGTGGGAGTATTCCTCCTCGATGGGGACCGCCTCGATTCCATACTGGGCGTGAGGCCCAAGAACTGCAGGTGTAGGGACCTCTCGAATCGTTCGGCCAGCTGCCGTTGTTGCTGTAGTGTGGTCTGGTCCTGGATGAAAGGAAGACTCGCCTGCAGTCGCTGTAGGGCTCTCTCCAACCTCCTTAGCCTTTCCCTTCTCTTTTCTCGTTGCACTGCTGCTTCCCTGTCCGTCTGAATCCCTGTGTCCCCCCATGCCTCCTCTTCCTCTAACATGTCGATCGGCTGGAATGGTGGGAGAGGCACCAAGGAAAGTGCTGAAGAAGGTGTCACGATCGGTGAGAGAGAGGGCACGGAAGGAGCTGATGAGCTGTTCGACTGGGCTGCAGCTGGGAAGCTGGGAGGTGCCAGGTTGTTCAATGGCGCTTGAAGCGTCGATAGGTGCGTCGGTATTGAGAGGTGGAGAAGATGTACGCGGTGCCCTCCTCTCCTCCAACTGCAAAGATGGCGTAGGGGGCTCTCTCACCGTTGTAGTGGCAGCAAGGGTGGTGCTCCTCTGTGACTGGGGTGAAGATCGGACTGAAGTAGGTCCAGAAGATGCCCTCGCACTTGGCCTGGAGATATTCGTCGTCGTAGTCCTCCCCAAGTGGATACTCCCCCTTGGGATAGCTAAGGTCTCAGGGTTCAGGCGGAGGACGCGGTTTAAGTAGTCTTGGGGGCCTGCCAGCAGTCTTTCGCGTTCTCTGTCGCCCCAGACTGGGATGAGTATGCGAATAGGAGTGGCAGTAGGGTTCGGAACTGGCAGGGGAGTGTCTGACTGTGCAGGCGAAGCAGAGGGTTCGGAGGGCGGTGGAGAAGACATGCTGTTTGTCTTAGTCCTTATAGTCCTTATATAAAGTTGGATCGGAGTCTTTGCAAGCAGTTGGTGTCCTTGGAATTCGTTTCGGTACGTCCTACTAGTCCCAGGACTAGGGGGCACTGTCTTTGAGTTCTGGTGGCGCCTTTGATTTGTTTTGAGGGTCCTCACTGCCTTGGGATTGCGCCGGTGGAACTCCTGGACTAGTTGTGGCGCTGAGAGGTTCCTCTTCGGTTCCCAGGAGTTGTGCGCTGCTGAGTATCCCTTCCAGGCCACTAGGTATTGTAGAGCACCTCTGTATCGTCGAGAGTCAAGGATAGCATTCACTTCCCACTCCGGTTGACCCTCCACCAAGTCGGGAGGTGGCTCTGGGTAATTGGGACCATGTTCCATCGTTTCATGGTAGGGGAGAAGCCAGGTGGCATGGAAGGCATTGTGAATTTTCCATTGTGGCAGCAGGTTAAGTCTGTAGGTTGTTGGACCCAGTATCTCGGTTATTTTGAAGGGCCCATAGCGTTTTGGATGCAGTTTGGCAGTGGGATGTGTAGTCTGTAAGTTCTTGCCTTCTAGCCAAACATACTGGTCCTTTTGGTAAGGTGTGTGCGTCGAGGGTCTTTTAAGCAGTTCTTGTGCCCGTTTGATGGCCTCCTGAGCATCTTGTCTGGCCTTTTTGAGGTACTTCTTTCGTTCTTCAATGGCAGGAATCATACTGGGTCGTTCTGATTGCTGCGCTCTTGGAATGAAGCCCATCCAGAGTTCATAGGGTGCCCTTTTGGTCGTGTCTGAGGTGCGTGCATTGATCGCATATTGCACAATAGGTAGCCAGTCAGCCCAATCATCTTGTTGGAAGTTACAATAGATTCTAAGTGCCGTCTCGACATGCTGATTAGTTTTCTCTGCTTGTCCATCTGTCTGAGGGTGGTAAGCAGTGCTGAGGTTCTGCGACACACCCAGTTGCTTGCACAGTTCTTGCCAGAAGGTGGATGTGAACCGCGGGTCTCTATCTGAGATAATCTTGCGTGGTAAGCCTACAAAGGGGAAAACTCGGTCCTTGAATAATTGTGCAACTCCTTGTGCATCGATCGTCTCCTTGCAGGGCACCAGGATGACTCCTTTCGTGCAGTCATGATCTGTAATAGTCATGATAGCATCGTACTCTTGAGACTTGGGTAGTTTGGTGATGAAGTCAACTCCAATACTCTGGAAGGGCTCCACCTGAGTGGAGGGGTTAATGGGATGGAGCGGCGGTGGGTTCCGATGCGTGATTGGCTTGTTCGCCTGGCAGACCGCACACCCCTGTACATATTGTGCTACATAGAGTGAATCTCTTGGCCACCAATATTGTCTTCGTAGTAATTGGTGTGTTTTGCGTTTGCCTGGGTGTCCTACAGTGGGGAGGTCATGATTCAACTCTACTGCCGCTCGTCGGAGTGGATCCTCTGGTGGAATAACAAGGGCCAACCCCTTGTACCAGTACCCATCTTCTCGTCGTTCTAGATCTTCATAGGCTGCTGCCCAGGTGGCCAGCAGTTTTTGGAACCGTCCTTGGGCCTCCTGAATCATTTGGTCAATAGCCATCGCTTCAATGACCTTAACAAAGAGGTGATCTGGCAGGGCTATGACTTCATCATTGTCTCCTTTGCCATCGTCAAAGTCAGGGCGTCTTGAGAGTGGGTCGGCTCGGTTCTTTCGTCCAGCTATGTGCCTTAGTTCGAGTGGGAAATCTGCTAGGTATGCAATGCCTCTGGCAATTTGTCTGTTGACCTTTTGGGGCTGTCGATAGTATTGTAGGTTAGAATGGTCCGTCCATACTATGATTTTATGGTTCGTCCCTAAGAGTAATGGCTGCCATTTCTTCATTGCCTTGACGATAGCAAGGAATTCTCAATCCCATACATCATAGTTTCGCTCTGCTGGATTCAGGGCATGTGAATAATAGGCCACATCCCTCTTCTTGTTGTCCTTGTCGCGTTGGAAGAGAATGGCCCCCACTGCAAAGGCAGATGCATCAACTTCGAGCTCAAATTGCCTGTGAAAGTCTGGATATGCGAGAATGGGTGCTTCTGTTACCATCTTGATTAGTCTATCTAGAGCAGCTTCTCGTTTGGTAGTCCACTCAAAGGTGATGCCCTTCTTAGTGAGCTCGGTCAGGGGGCGTGCCAGTTGGGCAAATCCTCTGATGAACGGTCTTTGATAGCCTAGCACTCCCAACACTTGTCGGACTTCCCTGACTGATTTCAGCACTCGTGGCCATTGTGCAATACCAGCTACCTTATCTGGGTCAATCTTGAGGCCTTCCACTGTGACCTCCCAACCTAGCAATGTCATTTTGGGTTGCATGATTTGACATTTGCTCGGCTTGAGATAATACGATTGTTTCTCACAAACGTCTAGGAAGTCGTGTATGGCCTCGAGATGTCTTTTGATCCCAGCAGGCGAGTCATCTGTGGCTATCCAGAAGTCGTCCATATAGTTGTCTGCGTCTCCTTGGTACTTCTTGAGGAAAGGCGCAAAGTCCTTCCTAATCTGCCTCTGGAACCACGCTGGTGCATTGCAGAGGCCAAAGAAAAGGACAGTGGGAATGAATGTGCCTAAGTGGTTCTTGATGGCTGCTTTGTACTGGTCCTTGTCCGCTATGCGAATGTTATTATAGCCATCTCTGAGATCGAATTTCGAGAAGAGTGTCTTTCCATGTAGGGCTTCGAGGGCCTGGGTGATATTGGTGAGAGGATTGTGATCTCTGATCGTCCAGTCATTAACCCTTCGATAGTCAATGATGACTCGTTTCTTATCGGTCCCCTTCTTACCCCTAAAGTAGGATGGTGAGACTATGGGCGAGGGTCCTTCCTTGATCCGGCCTAGGGCAAGGTTTTCCTTCGTCCATTCATAATCAATCCTCTTTTCAGCCAGGGAGTGAGGATAGGGTCGGCAGTTGATGGAAGAAGGGGCCCCTTCTTTGAACGTTATAGTCATGTCTGTCCCTCTATTTGGTGGGAAACGACGTGAGAGTTCTTCAGAGAATACCCTCCAGTGACGTCTAAATTCCTCCGGTAGAGACTGCATTGACAGGTGGGTACGTTCTTTCTCAGTGTTTCTGGCCCACTTTTCTGCAAAGTTGACCTTTCTGAGGAACTGCCAGGTGTGTTCTGGGAGTTTCCCAACCTTCAAGAGTTTGCTGGCCACCCTCTTAACCATCTGACAGATCCATTTGAACTTGGTGCTTTGGATCGTCACTTCTCCATCTTCTAGTTCTCCTTCCTTCCAATCTATACGAGGGTTGAATTCCCAGAGGAAGGGGTAGCCTAAAATCATGCGATCCTTGCCTAAGGACGTGATAAAGAACCTTTGTAGTCGGTCTGCTCCAGCCAGTGCGACTCTTAGCCAGCAGTAGTGAGTGATCTTGCCCTTCCTGTTCTCCGTTCCGTCCACATTGAGGACAGTAATGGGCATTTTGAGTGTTTGTCGACCGATGCCTAATGTTTTCCATGTTTTGTGATCGATGAAGTTTTCGGTAGCTCCACTATCAAGTAGAGCCGTCTGTTCAGCCATTGTACTCGCCGTTTGTATGGTCAGGGGAATGTTTATAACATTGAGTCTCCTAATATACACACAACGAGTACATAATGCCCGCAGCCAGGCTGTCGACTTTGGGTGGCCTAAAAATCCGAATCTTCATGCATGGTAAGGGTCTCAATCAATTCATCGCGCTCATTGGTCTTCATAGCCTTGATGGCAGCCATAACATCGGTCTTGGAATACACTGGAGGGGCGGAGCGATTGGTGTCTGCATCACTGTCTTCATCTGCATCGGAGGGATGGTCGTCATGGCTCTGGGTGATGTTAGAACCCGAGGCTTCTGCTGCTCTAGCCCTGGGTTGCTGGGTATGGCGCCTATCCTTCGGTTTTTGTCTTCTTTTAGTGCCTGGTGGCGCTTTCGGCCGTGTAGGGCAATCTCGATACATGTGACCTTCCTTTTTGCAGTGGAAGCACTTCCCTGCCTGAATAAGCTTCGCTCTTTCTTCCAGGGATAGTTGCTGGGTCCTAGTGACGTTGACCTCCATAGGTACATAGGGGCGAGGGTCAGGATCATAGTAGTTCCTGGGTTTCTGTCCTCTGCCTCGTCTGTCAGCATCTCTAGCCATCTCTTGGAGCTTGGTGGGTCTTCCTCTGCGTTCCTTGGCTTGGGAAATAGCATATCGCTGTTCATCATAGATCTTTTCTTCCTCGATGGCTGCCCTTTGCCAATCACTGAGAGTGTTAGGTTGGGGGCGACGTGTATAGCATGCTCCAAGTAACCCAGGGTCCATGCCTGTTTTAAAGGCCACTATGGTCCCAGGGTCGTCGGCTCCCCATCCCGATTTGCGTCGGAGTCTTTCAAACCTGTTGATGTAGTCTTCAACTTCGTCCTTGACCTGTTTAAGTTGTTGAAGTTTCTTGTAGGCGGACTGGGCTTGGTGGAATTCTGCAAAGCGGTTTTTGAGTGATATACAGGTGCCATTCCACAAGTCTTCATCTGTGTCGAGGTGAGTGGGAGCTACTTGATTCGCTGGGTCCCCTTCTATTGCCAGGGTGAGCTCTTCTCCTGCGGCTGCCGCCCATTTGGTGGCATCGCCCCCCATCATGGTTAGCAGGAGGTTGGTGCGCTCAAATGGGTTGACCATGACTATATTGTTACGGTTTGCATTCCTGTAGAGGTTGAACTGATTGAGGAATGTTTCCACAGTGCCTCTTTTGCCCATAAACATGGCTGGGGGTGTTCCTTTGAGGGCTCCAGAGTGTGCAGCAGGTGCAGGACCTCCAGTGGCCTGTTGTGGTGCTGCTCCTCCAGCTGGTGGTTGTCCTCCACCGCCTCCGCCTCCTGCGGGTGGTCCTCCTCCTCCTCCTCCACCCGAGGGCGTTCCTCCGCTTCCTCCACCTCCAGGAGTTTGTGTTCCTCCTCCTGAGGGCTGAGCGGCGGGCTGTTTCCCTTTTGTGGCAGGGGGAAGAGTAATCGTCGTTCCAATGGTCGCTGTTGAGCTCATGGTTGGTTGTAGTGAGAGGGTTATCACCTTTTGAGTGATTTCTTCGGTTTCTTTAGTGGCTATATAGGTGCCTAGGGCAGTGGCGAATGATTCGACCGGGCTAGGTACTGTTGTAGGTTCCGGTGCGATTGGTGAGGACTCGGTTGACCCCTCAGTAGTAGTCCCTTCTGTGTCGGTTGAAGGGGGAGTAGGTTCTCTTGGTGGTTCTGGTTTGGGGGTGGTTCCTGACGTTCTTCTTGAGCTGGTGGTCGTTACAAATGCCTCCTGAGGGACCTCTTGCGATACAATTCCTAGATGGTAGTCTAGGGGGTCTTTGATCCAATCTAGTGCTGGATTGACGCTGTACCTGTACTTGTCAGTTTCTAGAGGTGCGAAGTGGATATAGAACCAGTGATAGTTGATGAATTCAATGTCAAATCGGACGTCAGGGGCGGCTATAGATGGGATCCAATAGCGATTCAGTTGTGGGTTTGTGTAGGTGCCCCAATTCGCCTTTCCTTTGATGTGGGCTGGAAGGTTGTCTTCGCCTCTTCCTGGTACGGTGTAGTGCTTACTGACGTATTCACCGAACCCTTCTGTCTCAAATGGGATGTGGATCTGATCCAGTTTGAGGTATGTGCAATGCCTTTTGCAGAGGTACTTGTACTCCAACACGAGCGGTGTGAGTGGGGGTGTATTTCTGGAATATAGTAGAGCAGGCCGCTCCTTAAGGGGGGGAAGCTCAACTTATGTTAAGGCTGTAGCGGGCCTTGGACTGGAGAGCTTGCGAGAACGAGGTCAAGCGGACCTAGCAAGCTATCAGAGGTAGAAGAGTGAGTAGTCACTCGCTCTTTGAACCTCTGAGACACGAGTGCAATAAGGATTGTAGATGCTATCAACAATCCA
>QFEY01001290.1:0-13237 GCA_003316435.1 Russula virescens
ATGCTTCTCGCAATAGATGGGGATTTTGGGGCGGAATTCCAGTGCTGTCCGTCGAGGACGCGGCTGCCTTTTTATACGCATGGGTGTGACATTATATACAGGTGAGACTGTGCTACCGAGTCAGAGGAAAGAGGAAAAAGAGAGAGAGAGAGGGAGAGAGAGAGAGAGAGTGTGTGTGTGTATGCGCGCTCGGTGTTGTACTACCAGGCACTGTATTAGAGAGAAAATAAATGAATGAGTAGCTAGGGAGGAGACTGTGAGCGCGAGCTAAAGAGAGGGGGAGACTGTCCTGTACGAGAGTTCAATCGGGTCTAGAATGAAAGGAGAAGAAGAGAACAGGAGGAATAGGTTAGATGAGAGGGCGCGTATGTGCGGCGTTTGCAATGCCGATTTCTGCCGGGAATGGAGAGGCAGCGAGGTAGATGTGTCGGGGGCACGTTTTGGGCCAGTCCCGATTCGGGTCTGTCGGGCTCGTCGGGCGTCGAGGGCGCTGCAAATGCACTTTCCGAGCCTAGCGCACCTGGCTCCCTTACAGGACCTTTATCTATTGTAGCCGCCATACACTTGTACCCTGAGAATGTAGGCTGTCTCTCTCTCATACCACGATCAACACGTGCAGACATGAGAGGCGACCGGAGCTACAGCTGGCACCACGACCTCACCAGGGGTCGATGTGGGAGACCGAAACCGGTTCGTATTGGAGTTATTATGAGTTCCAAATTGTACATATAGCCGTGCATCTTTGCAAAATGCGAGGCCAGTCAATTTCTATATCAACTTCGCTCAAGCCAACGTGGTTCTCGACGATTAGTAGAGCAGGTCATCCAGTAAATACGTTGTTATCAGGAGCTGTTAACGCTGCGCATAGGGTTATGGTGATCGAGAATTACCCACCAAACGTTATTTGAGGTCCTCAAGGTCATCGGTCACTGCCTCAAGATTAAGTCCGTGGTGCCGCTTCATCATCTTCAATAGCAGCTGACGAGAATATTTAAATGCCTACAACGCAGTGAAAATAGCGCTGTCCTTCAGGACTGCAAAAGAAATCCATCGTTTTTGACTTTTTGTATGTACTAGTGTAGTTCGTCAGTGCTAAAGTATAGTCTTTCGCAGATCTGGAAAGGTTATGGCAGAGAGTGTATGGGGGAGAATGAGGATAGTTGCCAAAGATGAAAAAAAGCCAGCTACGTGGTGAAGAGGAATGGCGCGAAGACCTTCGGTGCTGGTGTCGGAAACGAGGATGTTACAATGAGAACATTGTCCTTGTGCCTGGTATGTAACCATGGACTATACTGCACCCAGAATGCAAAATATTCACGCGGTAAGGTCAGTGCCAGACAAAAGCAGATTCCGACTCTGTAATGATGGAAATAGGGCGCCATTTCAAGTGTAGTGTGTGAAGGCGCGAGGCAGACCCACGCAAGAGTGAAACAGGAAGAACCACGTACGAGTTAACCCTTTTGTCAAAGTGCCAATCTGTCAGCCTCAGGACGCTGGCTTTCCCGCCATCGCCGCGGCCAGTTTGTTGAATAGAGAACATCAAATATTCTGAATGTTGATTCCCAAATGCGATTGTCGTATTTGAGGGTTGCAGCATTGTTTTGGCCATCCGTCAATCCCCCACTGGGGCGAGTGATATTTTCCATTCCATAAGTTTCGGTACCGCGATCACGTGTGGTCTCAGAAGCCTTTCCGAATTCCGATACGCTTACCTGAGCTTCCTTATGTGGCGTAGTTGGCCAATTCTGCGACGGTCAACACGCCATCCACTCCATGCTCTAAACGGGTCTCATTGGTTTGATTCCCCTTCTCTCACGCAACTTGTATCTGCTGTAGTGACTGATTGATGTGACAGAAGCATGAAAGATAGGAAGACTTTGTGGATTCGTTCCAAAGCGCTTTCTGTACTCACGGCGTCTCGGCGCACACTAATGACCTATACCCGACGACCACCAGTTAATCAATCCCCGCTAAGCCCGACCGCCACTGCCACTAGCCACTGCACAGCATCTTGCACATGTCCGAATTCAATGTTGCGAGCTAAAGCCTCTTCCCGGCGATCTCGCTTGGAAATGTAAGGCAGGGTAATTGCGTGGACCGCGGCTAATACATCGGAGGCAGAATTTCCTGATCTAATATTGACCCTGACCGTGGCGTCCCGCAAAGGACAAATGAAGTTAATGAAGAACGATAGAGGAACTCCTACGATGGCGTCAAAACGAACAATTGATGGGCATCATGATTGAATTGGTACCGAAAGACGCTTGATACAGTGGTAAGTCTTGTGGTTAACTCAGCTAGGTGAGGACGCACGTAGAAGATGAGGAGGAAAGGGATTATCAAATGTCAACATTTACCGCAGGAAAATAGTTGTCAGCGTGGATTGCTGTGTAACCCGGTTGATCTACGACAACCGTCGCAAGGTTCAAATGCTATAACTGATACTTCACTTTTACTTCTCATAGTATGCGCGCTCCTTGGATGTCTAGTGGGGAAATTTAGCACTTGTTTGATGCGACATTCTCTGGGTATCAACACTCCGACGTGCCTCCGTCCCGGGTCACACGCTATCTTGCGCTTTCATCGTATAAAAATGGCTCACTTCAGTGTCGATGTAAAAGACCCTGACAAAATCGCTTTCTCCAAGTTCGACTCATTCACAGTACAAGATGGCTGCTCTCCAACCACACCATGAGGATAACTTCCAAAGGGACGCGTTCCCTGCAACAGGTGCGTCATGGAGTCCTTCTCCAATTGTTAGATAGCTGACATTAGACCATAAATGTACATCCCCTCAGAGACCCCCGAGGTAGGTGCGGCCTGGGATGCCAATGTTCTCCTGGTCACCCACCACCCACGAGCATCGCCTTCGCCTCCATGGCGTCCATTGCCAGTGCAACAACTTTTCCATGTTCAGAATGACGTGGTCAGCAAATGGCGTTATGACATTCCATACTTATGAGTGCTCATCTAAATTAGTTTCAACCAGTAAACATCGCTGGTAATCGCCAGCATGACAACCATTGGGGAGGTATACCCTCACCCATCGAGAACATCGCCTTGCGAGGGCAACCACAAGACGTGGAGTACAACAATATGAATTATCACTTCAATTATCCCCCTCCAACCCCTGAAGTGAGTGGCATCCATCGTTGGTGATCCCATTTGTCCATCTCAATGTTTTCGCACAGGATCTTGCGGCGCCACGAGGGCATAACCATCGTGCTATCAACAATGCTAGAGTGGCTCAGGGTGTCCCCGCCCAAGCTCAAGCTATTGCTCCGCCTGTCCCTGTATGCACCAAACTTTACTTGTCCGCATACATAGATCTAAACAAGGACCTTTCCTGAAGGATATTGATATCTTTGACAATGCTGGTCAGCATGCCGCAGCAGGCCTAGCTCAAGCCCCTCTCAATGAATGGCCCAACCGCATACCCATCTTCAACGAGCCAGCCCGAGAAGTCCTCCGTCGGCTTGCGAACCGCTACTTGAATGAGCCCTATTCACACATTGACATGATTCATATGGAACCAGGGCCCGCAGGTGGAACCAGGGTTGTCATCACACTCGAGTTGGCTGACCTTCCCTGATGCCACTTCCATTTGTCATGATCGCTTGCATTTAGGCGTCACCAACACAGTTGGCCGTTAAGATGCTCTTAGCCATGAATAATGTCGTGCCGACCCAAGTACCTGATGAATACAGACGCATTGCGCTTAGCGACCACGTTGCCCCATCCGCTATGTGAAAGCATGCTGAATGCCTTATTGTCTATTGTTGATCCTGGCTGTTCACTCTAGAGATCGTGTCCTTGATCGTTGATGAGTACATTTCAAGCCGACATAAGGTGTGATTTTGATTGGCACAAAAAGCCGGCCTTTCGGAAGTCTGTGGAGTTATGCTGAGTGTGAAGTAGGACATGAGGGCATTGCCAGGAAATACCAAATAATAGGGCTCTCAGCCTCGTGTGGAGTGTTAATGACACATTGGCACAGCCTTAGAAAGGAGGGCGTCGGGCGATACGAGGCATCACCTGGGATCAAAGCCCACAATATGCGACTGGACTACGTCTGATCATAGACAAGTCACGGTCACCGTAGGGTGTCGCCGTGTCGGCGTCGGCGTTGCCGGTCAGAAGCTCTAAAGGTGGTTGAGCTGTGCGTCTCCTGATAAGGCATCGGAGGTTTTCGCCAGTCCAAAACGCTGGGCCACCGTGGAATCCAGCACAGCGGTCGGGCGGTGCGTGAGAACGTAAACCTGGAAATAGATCAAAATCATTCGAGGACCAAAGGGTCCACAGAGAAACAGCAGTCAGATAACTGCCCGAGCCGCCACGGCATGTGAACCTGTTCATATTGGCTAATTACCACACATATATTCCAGTTTGGCTGGGTCTGTAGCGCTATCGCCTTGATGAAGAAAAAGGTTACATATATGGGATAAAATCCATCACACTCCGTTCGCCTAGCTAATCTCATACGTGGGCACCCTTGTGTATGGGCCGCCGTATGGCTCTGCTGAATGTGCGGATTGCGAGCCTAGGGCCCCAGGAAACGCCTGTGAGACCCATCATACTGTATTCCGTCATGCCACATTATATCTGATTTTCCGTTTCGCATTCAGAACTTGGCTGCGACTAAGAAAAGTTTGATTTCAGTTCTAACCACGCCCGCTGCGAGTAGTTTCTACTAGTTTGGGGCCACGTGGCACGTGCGATGATTCACACATTTCGCTACTTGGCGTGCTGGAAAAGCGTACCCAAGATTTAGTATTTCCCACTTGCTGACCAATCATAAAACTTCACCGCGGTATCAAGGAACTACAACCGGAAGGAAAGAAGAATCTTCAGGTTGACGCTTGGATGCGGAGAACTGAAACTAAGCGACCCTGAAGGCTCACGGCAAGCACCATGCATCACGACCGGATAAGGAGTGTGAGCGTTACATATTCCGGGGACACGTCGGACTACAGTGCCAACAAAGCACGGGGACTTAGGGGAAGCGTGTGAGTTTGCCACGTTGGGAGATTAGCGCTGTTTCTCGGGCTGGATGGGCAACAGCTCAAAATCCTTGGGGATAAGATGTCGTACCCTCTGAGAGGGGTGTCAAAAGTAAAGGCTTCTCAACGTGGTAATTCTCAAACTCGCGCCACGTACGCAGTCGGGGGTCGTCGTACTATCGAGATTGCATATTATGTCATTCAAGTTTATAATGGCAGACATGACGTGAAATACAAGTATTGTGCTGCAAAAAGGGAGGTCTCCATTGGTAATGTCAGTTGGTGCAGATTGAAAGCAAGGGTTAAGAAAGTCTCACAGTAGAGATGGCCGACTCAGACTCGGGTCATGCATAGTACTCCTAAATACCATTACAGCTCGCAACTTGACTCACCCTTACCTCACTATCGAGTCTAGCTGCCCGGACATACGGGTGTGGTACGGAATCATGTTATGGTCAGTGATTACTAGTAACGTTGTGGCCTCTCCTTCACGTATACCCATCTACATGCATTGTTTTAGCGCATCCCTATGAACGCTGCCGCCAATTACCAGCATGAAGGCCGTCAGGAGGACATACCCGCGCAGGTCCAGCCACAAGACTTGCAGGACATCGACATGGTCTACCATCCTCCAGTGCCACCTGTAGCAAGTAGTATCTATCCTTCAGATATGTCCCTCTCTCATCAACGACTTCGAACACCGGCAGGATCATCTGGCACCATACGAATTGCACGATCATGCCGTCAACAACTATGTTGATGCATCTCAAGGTGTCCCCGCTCAGGCACAGGGTGCTGCCCTACCAGCTCCGGTATGTATCCACTTTACTTTCCCATATTCATACATCTAACTGTAATTGCGGATGAAGATTGAGAGGTTTGACCACGTGGACTGGCGCAACGAAGCTGGTCCAGACCGAGCCATCCGCGAAGAATGGCGCCACCAAGGACGCGTGCCTTATGATCTGGCTGCACAAGTCCTCCGCCAACTCGCGAACCGTTACTTGCACCAGCCAGGATCACAAGTGGACATGATTAATATGGAACCGGGCACTGCAGGTGGAATCAGGGTGGTCATCACCGTCGAATTGGCTGATCTTCATCTTCTCTAAGCCCCCCCACTTGCTGCCCTTGCCGTCACCAACACAATGAATCATTAATCATTGCTTATCGTGTTGATATAAATAACTATTTTGCGTTTTCGTCATGCTTCTCAGTGTTGCTTTCATCCTCATATTATCGCTGTTTTGTTGGAAGTTTCTTGTTTGTACTACTACATTTGGAGTGTTACTACACTGCTCTCTTGTCTATGGCAAATATTCCATTGAATAGAGAAATTAGACCCGTTGTTGTGTCCTTACAACTCTCAGAATCTGGGGCTAGAGGACGTTTCTACGAGAGATAGAAAGAATTGTCAACTCAAGGGGAAGCGGAGACAGCGTGAAGGTAAAGAAGAATATGAAGCAACGGAGATACGAGGCGTACGAACAAAGATGGCGGACCGAGAGCATGAATAAAGAGATGAGGGGAAGACAGGACCGATGGGCAGGTAGACAAGTTGAGAGCGGAGACGCGAGTAGGGCGAGGGCAAGGGCAATATAGTCATTAATGCTAGGTCATCGAGGGCCAAGTTGTGGCACGAACAACTAGAAGGGAAAATCTAAGAGAAAGATATTGCAAACGTACAAGAGGCCTTGGAAATATACACAGATAGTCGATGGTACATTTACAGGGGTGTGTGAATTGCGCTGAATACCTGGGTCGTACCTGCGAACATCTTTTCCGGTTCTGTAAGCATAAGCAAAGACGGGAGAACCGGGAAGGTTCAAGAAAAGAGAGGGGATTACACTAGAGTTACCAAGAAAAACGAAGGATCAAACGAGGGTCTGTCTTTGTGCCGTGTCTCGTCATCTTGCAACGGTCGATGACTGATCAAGAGGCGGTAGCAAGATGGCTTCTCAAGGTTGGCACAAGGCGAGAATTGTTACGATTCGACTTTTCGCATTAACACTGGCAGGTTCTCTGAAGTGGCTTTCCCATTCGGACAATATTTGTGGGCGGCTTGATTTCGGCTATGGAAAAAGGTGGACGAGGAGGGGTGTGAGAACAAACCAAGGAAGGAGACAATATTCGACAACGGCGGAGTGCAGTACAGACTCGAGGCTGTTTGCCTCGATTTGGTTACCTTAACCCTAGCGAACAGCAATCCTAACACCTGGCGGCTCGTATCATACGTGATTTCTCCATTACCGGCGAGCAGCGAAGGAAGCGAAGGAGGTACGTAGTGCAATCTACTATTTTCCAAGAGGAGTTCCCGGCGCGCGTTCCGACCGGAAGGGACGCTGCCCATCTAGACTTGTACATTAGCTCGCAGATGCCCTCCACCCTATCCCCGCCATCAACACAGCCCCCAATGCTCGGCTTCCCACCTCGACACCTCTGATTATGGCGCCTCTTCCGGCGCATTTTTCCTGCGCGGACGGCATTTACCAGGTGTAGAGAGACTTGGCGAGGTGAGAGTAGGGTCCTGTGCGGAAGAACAAGTCTTGGCCCAACGAGAAAGTGAAGACGATGAGAAGGTAAATAAGAGGAAGAAGCAGTGAGGGTGCGAATGGTACGAGCGAAGGTGGATGACCGGGAGCAAAGGCGCGATGGGTGAAGAGTCAGAAATGAGGACGCGGGCGTTGACGCAGACCGTGGTTCTGAGTAATCGAGAACCAAGACGACGCACGGACAACGGGACAGGAAAAGAGAGGAAGCATATATTGCACACACACGGGAGACTTCGACAACACGTACACGGTATATTTGCAAGTAACGGGGCGAATCAGATATATGGGTGTACCTACGAGCATCCTATAGCCATGAGCAAAGAGATAAGAATCGAAATAGCCCATGGAAAGGAAGTTGGAGAGATGCATGTATATAAAAGTCTTCGAGAACAAAAAGGAGTCAAAAATTTCAATAAGATAGTGACTTAAGAGGGTATACGGTTGACATGTGTTGTCAGTAAAGTCTAGGTAATGGTGTTTGAGAGCGAGAGACCCAGAGCCTGAGGGGAAGCGAAAAGTAAAGGGAACGAGGGCGATATTGGGGACAGGTGAAAACTCTACCTTTGAGTCTTGTTTCTTGTTTCGCAAGGGAATTATTACGAGGTAGCGGCAAGGTGGCTTGCTGATGATAGCTACTATGGAAATAATGTGAGGGGGATAACCTAGCGCTGGTGGGTGCTCTGAGGTGAGTACTCTGTTCCATGATTTTCTATGCGTGGCTCGATTTCGGCTATGGGGATAACCACACAAGGAGCGGGAATGGGAATGACCAAGGAGATCACGCCAACCGCACAGGGGCGCAGTGTACTAGAGTGTGACCGAAGTGGATGAGAGGTGGAGAAAAGAGCCCCTGGGGCGGCGGACGGTGGCGCTGACGTATGTCTGGTAGGCGGTGAAGGCGATTGGGTGATCATTCGATCAATAGCTGCTATTATTAGAGTTCGTGATTGGCTCAGCGAGGCGCTGCGCCACTGACTCGGACGCGACAGTGTGATAACCGTAACCATGCCCATAATTGGCGAGAGTAGTCCCCTCCCATCGTCCAATGACTATAAAACGGTCAATTCTATCCCGCCAAATGAGTTCCCATCCGAAATCTACTTCCCCATAGCCAAGTCTCATATATCCAATCTCTAAGTTTGACATGGCTGGCGTCGGGTCGCAACATGCAAATGCTAATAACATCCCACCGAATGCAATCCCTACAGCAGATATGCCCTCGGGTGCGAATGTCCTTCCCGTCTTCCGACACTCCCATTTACCACCCTCCCCTCGCCGCCGTTCAACTCTAGTCCAGTTGCACGGACATTCGAGCGCATCACAGGATATTATGGTCAGTAATTACTAGCATGTCTTGGCCTTTCCTTCATGGATGTCCATCTGCGTACATTGTTTTAGCACATCCCTACGAATGTTATCACCAATCGCCGGCATGAAGGCCATCAGGAGGACATACCCGCGCAGGTTCAGACACAAGACTTGCGATACATCGACGTTGCCTATTACGACATGGCCTACCATCCTCCCGTGCCACCTACGGCAAGTAGTATCTATCGTTCATGTATGTACCTCTCTCATCGACGACTTCGAACATTGGTAGGATCATGTAGCACCATACAACTTGCACAATCATCCCATCAACAACTATGTTGATGTACCTCAAGGTGTCCCTGCTCAGGCACAGGGTGCTGCCCTCCCAGCTCCGGTATGTACCAACTTTACTTTCCCATATACATGCATCTGACTACTATTTCGGATTGAAGATTGAAATAGTTGACCATGTGGATTGGCGCGACGAAGCTGGCCCAGATCGAGCCATCCACGAAGAATGGCCCCACCAGGGACGCGTACCTAATGACCAGGCTGCAGAAGTGCTCCGCCAGCTCGCGAACAGTTACTTGCACCAGCCAGGATCACACGTCAACGTAATTCATATGGAGCCCGCGGGCCACGCCGGTGGAATCAGAATCATCATCACCCTCGAGTTGGCTGACCTTCTCTGAACTCGCCCACTTTTTGCCCTTGCCGTCACCAACACAATGAATCATTGTTAGGCTTTCAGCTATGAGATCACATCGTGTTGATATAAGTACCTATTATGCATTCCCGTCATGCTTCTCAGTGTTGTTTCCGTCTTCATGTTATCGCTGCTTTGTTATAAGTTCCTTGTTTGTACCATTACATTCGAAGTGTTACCACACTGTCTCTTCTCGATGGTAAATAATCCATTGAATAGAGAAACTAGGCTCGTGCGTTATGTCCTCACAACTTTCATAATGTGAGGATAGACGGTGTTGCTGCGAGAGATCGAAGAGTTGTCGACCCAGAGGAAGTGGGGACAAGGCGAAGGTTAAAAAAAAAGGGTAAGAAACAGCGAATGTGCGAGAGGTGCGAGCGAAGATAGTTGACGGAATGTGAGACGAGGGGAAGACGGGAATTGAGAGGCAATGAGTTGGACAAGTGGAGAATGAAGACACGAGTAGGGCAAGGGCGAGGGCGAGGACGGGTCATTAATGCAGTATCACTGAGGGCCAAGCCAGGGCACAAACAAGTAGAATGGAAAAGATGAAAGAAAGGTATTGCACGAATCGGAGGCCTTGAGAACACGCACAGATAGTCGAGTACATTTGCAGGGGGGGAGAATCATGCTGAATACATGGGCCGTACCTACGAACATCTTCTCCGAGTCTATAAGCACGAGCAAGAAGAGGAGAACCGGGAAAGTCCAAGGAAGGGTAGTTGAGGGGGAGGCGTACACTGGAGTTATCCAGCAAGATAAGTGGGCATCAAACAAAGATCAGTCTTTTTGCCGTGTCTCGTCATTTTGCGAGCGTCCCGAGTCAACACTGGTAGTTGCTCACGAAGTGTCTACTCTATCCCGTGTTTAGCTCAGTTTCGGTTGTGGGAAAAAATGTGGACGAGAGAGGGTGTGAGAACAAATGAAGGAGACAACTACGCGGACTGCAGCGGACATACTGTGTTAGGCCGATTAGACCAAACATTTCCTCTTCTCGCATTTGGTTGCCTTACAGTAACCCTAGTGACTACTGGCAATCCGGACTTGGCGGATCGCACGGACCAGTTTCCCATATTGGGACAGGGGGAGCGCCACCGATTACCGCCTTGGCTGGCTGTACGTGTCACGTTCGTTGCATGCTCCTTGTTCTGTTCCCATGATCATGACCTTGCGTACTCGCCCGGCCTCAAATTGCGGATCTTTCCGGCATCATCATACGCCTGTCGTCATCAACCAAGTGGCGGCATTTCGAAGCACCTGCCACGGTGCACGGGCCTCATGTTCTACTTTACACAGAATAATAGGACACCCCGAAGTCAGATAAGTTGAGCTACAATGGCTTTTTTATGAATAAGAATAAGGAGGAGGAGAGCGATGGTATTCCAGAAGGTTCAGACTTCATTATAACAGTTTACAAAACCACGTGCGGACCCATTAAGAAGAAGTACGAAGATGCAGTTTACATCGCCGTTTCCGTTCTCCTGCGTGCTTGTTGCGCACACAAAGGCTTTTTTTGGTTGCTTCCCGCTGGTTTGCGCTCCCAGTCCGAGACCGAGAGGGGTGATTTATTGTACTTACAGCCAGCATCTCTCCTATGTGCACGATTTTGATTCACCAAGCACACCGTAGTAGCCCCACAAAATTGTTGTGCCCTTCCATAACCGTTAGACATACCGACGCCTGCGTCTCTCCTACCAGGGTAAGTGCGTGGCACGGCATTCAGAAGCTAATATAGTGGCCTAGCGCTAATACTTTGTGTTATGCGGCGGCGGCGGCGGCTCATTTCTGTGAGAGCACTTATGATCGGACGAGGGCCATTTCACCCAAGACTTTTTTGTCCAAGCAAAGAACATGCAGCCGCGCGCAGTCCTGGTGAACGCATGCTGTCACGCCGAGCTTGCGCTGTCGCGCACCATCATGCATCATGTCTGGTCTATTCTTGCGAAACTTAATCCTTCAAATCCTCTCTGTAGCCTATACCCGAATTTCAGGAATTCCATCATCAAATGCATAACTCACTGGCATTTTCTATTGAGTGACTGACATCTACAATGCAAATCTTTGCCCAGGTGATTGATGCTAGAAGCGTATTCCGGGACCGACCAAATCCCGCTCACTACAGTACTATTTACTTGATCTTCGGAGGGTGTTTCTTGATGTCAGGATAGACGGTGGATAGGTTACGTGGGAATGGGAGGCAGGGCAAGAGCTCTACACCTGTACAAAGAAAACCAGGGTGTGCGCGTTGACTGCGTGGGAACAGACAAATAAGGCACAGCGCTACGATATGGAGTTGGAGTGGAGTGCTTAGACTCGGCCTCACCACGGCCATCCAGAAGAAGAAGCCACAGGGATCGACGAAATCATAATTAATGGTGGCTGACAGGCTCGCGCGCTGGCGGGACAGGTGACATCAACAAACGTTAGTTGCCAGTGCGCGTGTGCGAGCGGATTTCCGACAAAGGAAGGGACGTGGTTTAAGGATCCATATCAGGCTGTACTGTGCTTATCGATGTCCCATCGCAGGGTCCAGAGACATACAGCCCGACGTCATTATCACCACGATCATCACGACCATGATCATTGTGCTATCATGATCGCCGTGTGCCTTCGTGTCAATCTAGCCTTTGCGGGGCCACCACACATACCACTAGAGCCCGAATTCAAAACGATCTTTGCGGCGGCGATCACGGAACAATAGTCCGAGTCCCCATGCGACCACAGCAACGGCTTAGCTGTCAGTAGGACCCCATAACTTGCTTTCTATTTCTCCATCGGCACATTCGCAAGTGATTCAGAAAAGGCCTAGTCTGAATGCTTCATTCTCCAGTCCCGTCTCTTCTCCACGCACCTCGTCTTGGCTCACACGCCACAGTGTGCTCTGACCATATAAAATGACCCTCTTAATCATTGGAAAAGACACCAGATAGAAGTCCTTACTCCACGCTTGATTCTAGTACTGTAAGACTCACAGCACAACATGGCTAGTCTCCCGCCGCACCACGAGGATCATTTCCCAGGAAACGCATTCTCCGGAGGTGTACCATGGGATACCGCTGCGCCTTCGACTCTCCAACACTCGTTGTCACAAGCCGCGCCACGCAATCATCTTGGCAGCAATCTGGGCCATCTCAGTCATGGTCTCCCTCCACCACCAACTGTGAGTGACAGGGACATATGAGGTTTCAGACTCTGTTATCAATAACATCCCTTCATAGGATCTGGCAGTGCCGCATATCTACCACGATATAGGCATCAACAACTACGTCGGGGTTTTCCGAGCCGCAGGTGCGGGCATCCCAGCACAAGCACAGGTTATTGCTCCAGGGCCTCCTCCAGTACCGGTATGTACTCATGCTTACGTCTCTCGTACATACACATCTCAGTAGGTTTCTCAATGTAGGAGATGCAAGGACATGATATCCTTGACCACGCGGCTCAGCACCCACCAGCTGGCCCAGCCCCAGAGACCTTTAACGCATGGCCAGATGAGGCCCCTGGCCTTGGCGAGCCAGCAGCGGAAATTCTTCGCCAGCTTGTCAGCCGCTATTTGCATTACCCAGGCTCACAAATTGGCATGTTTCACGTAGAACAAGACCCTGCCGGTGGATTCAGGGTAACAATTTCCCTCGAGATACGGGTAGCTGGTCGCATCTAGGCCCGTCTCT
>QFEY01001293.1:0-26602 GCA_003316435.1 Russula virescens
GGTGATAATGAGTCATCAGTCCAGAAAGGGGAACAGTCAAGTAGGTAATCAGGGAGTCCAAAACAAGAAAAATAGTACCTGGGTCGTAACACCACTCCCCCCTCAAGGCAGTTGTTCCCACACAACTGTCAGAGGTCCCCATAGAGGAGCTCCGCGAGCTCACTCGTCAGTTTCGAGGGCGAAGGGGTCTGAGGCCAAGTACTGGGCCCAGACAGAGGTGTAGGGGTCGACGTACAAGGCGCGCCTTTTGGTGGGCTTGGTGAGCTCGTCGTAGAGCTCCGGGTGGTAGAGGAGGACGTAGAGGGCGTGGTCAGAGCTCTTCCGTAGGAAGAACTTGGCGGTGGGGACGTGTCTGAAGTAAGCGACCCTCTCATCCCACTTACGTCCCAATGCCTGCATCTCTTTGCGGCACTCCTTCCTCCAGGTGCTGTCGGGGTTGGGCCGACCGCAGTCGTCGTAAAACGACTGCGTGGCATCCCTTCCTTGCAACTTGTCGAACAAGTCGAAGAAGAGGATGTCGGTGTCCCCTCCTTCAAGTAGGGCGGGGACTGTGAGGTGCTGGGGGGAGAGGCGTTGGCCAGCGCCATCCCTGAGAAGGGCACGGCAGAGGCAGGTGAGGTCATTGGTGGGCTTACAGTGGGCGAGGAGTTGCAGAGCGTTGTAGTCGCTCTGCCTGTCGGCTGTCCTAGCGATCCAGGACATGACGTCGTTGACGGCGCGGTGGTGGAGACGGGGGACAAAGTCCCAGTCGGTGCAGTCGGGGATGGGTTTGGCATGGTACAGGGCAGCAAGGTCGGTGCCAGAGAGTCAGGGCATCGTAAGGTTAGGGATTTACGGATGAAGGGGCAGCAGCTCGAGGGGCGAAGGGTGATGCCAGAGGGATGACGGTTGGTGGTGGTGGTCGGGTGTAGAGGTAGACGGCGAAGACGATGAGGATGGTGACGAGGAGGCTGAAGACGATCAAGGCGAGGATGAAGGTGAGTGGTAATATGTTGGGTGATTGGGTGTGATGGGTCGTTGGTGAGGACGAGAGGTGATGGGCTTTCCTCCTCCATTACCAGGGTTCTTATACGCATCGACCTCCTGGTTGGTTCTCCGCTTGAAGTCCTTTTTCTTTTGGCGAGTCTTTCGCTATTGGCTACCTCCATGCTGTCCTCTGGGGTTCCTGTTTCACCTGCCAGTGTCCTAGGGTCTGTGCTTCCTTCTGCTGCAGTTCCTGCTGTGGTGTGATAGTCCCTGAGTAGTTCTGGGGCATGCAAGTCCGATGCGTTCACCCATGAGTCATGGGCTGGTGAATAGTCCTTCCATCTGACCAGGTATTGCTTCTTTCGGCGATAGGTACGTTCCTGTAGAATCTTCTCTACTTCCCATTCTGGTTCTCCTTCTATGATATCTGGGGGTGGTTCCAGGAAGTTGGGTCCGTGCAGTTCCGTCTCCTTATAAGGCGTCATTAAGGAGGCATGGAAGACTGGGTGTATCTTCCATCCAGGTGGCAGTTCTAGTTGGTACGAAGTTGGTGATATTTGAGCGGCTACCCTGAAGGGTCCGTACCGCCTTGGGGAAAGCTTCTTTGATTGATACGGGAGGTTCAGGTTCATACCCTCTAACCAGACCTTGTCATCTAGTTTGTAGGGTGTAAACTTTGTTGCTTTGGTCATGCGCTCCTGCTCTTTGTGCATAGCCTCTTGGGCGGCAGTCCTGAGCTCCATAATCTTGCTTATCCTTTCTTCAAGGCTGGGTAGTTGTGCCTTTCTTGTCGGTTGGTGTATCTCAGGGTTGTATCCTAGTATGAGTTCATATGGGGTTTTCTTCGTTGTGCTGGATGGCCATGAGTTCCTGACATACTGGGTGATTGGTAGCCAATTAGCCCAGTCATTCTGGTCTTTATTGCAGAACATCCTGAGGTACTGTTCTAGAGACTGGTTTGTTCTTTCGCTTTGTCCATCTGTCTGTGGATGGTAGGCCGTGCTGATGTTCTGGTGTATCCCGAGGATCCGACACAACTCCTTTGAGAAGTTAGCTGTGAACTGGGTATCTCGGTCTGATATGATTTTTCTTGGTAATCCGTAGTGAGGTATCATGTGATGGGCATACAGTTTGGCCACTCCTTCTGCGTCTATTGTTTCCTTGCAGGGGATGAAGATGGCTGCCTTTGAGCAATCATGGTCTGTGATAGTTAGAATCGAGTCATAACCCTCAGATTCTGGGAGTTTCACTATGAAATCCATTGCTATGGTCTGGAATGGTAGAGCATCTGGTGTCGGGGTTATCGGGAATGGTGGGGGTTTCGACGGATGGGTGTTTATCTTGTTCATTTGGCATATTCCGCATCCTTGGATGTAGTTTGTTACTGTATTTCGCATTCCTGGCCACCAGTAGTATTTGGCAATTAGTTCGGTAGTTTTGGCTATTCCTGGATGTCCAGCAGAAAAAGAAGAGTGAAAATGGGTTATCACCCCCCTCTTTAGGTCGTTGTTTCCCATGACAACGAGGGCTGGACCATGCCAGTATAGGTCGTCTGAGACCAGTAGTCCGTGGGCCCTCTGCCATTTTGTTAGGGTGTCTGTCGCTTCAGATCCTTTCTGTGCCTCCTGTACTTCGAGGTCTAGTGCCTCTATATTTGTCCCTTGGCCCTGGCCTTGCTGAGTCTCCTCAGCAGTGACTCCGGACCAGCCAAGGTCCATAGCTGCTACTAGCTCCCTCCGTTCAGGGGTGTCCAAGGAGAACGCGTTAGTTTCGCTCTGCTGAGCTGAAAGTTCCCGAGTGATATCCAATCACTCGTCGTTTTCCTTTGTATACTGGGTTTCCTTCATCGTCCCTATGGTCATCAGGGTGTGGTTCTCTTTGATATAGTATGGCTCCAGTGGCATATAGCGAGACATCTGTCTCTAGCTCGAATTGTCGTTTCTGGTCCAGTGGCACCAGGACAGGTTCTGAAGTTACTGCTGCCTTCAAGGCTTGTACTGCTTGTCGGCACTCGTCAGTCCATTTGAATTTCTTGTCCTTCTTGGTTAGTTCCGTTAAGGGTTTGGCAATTGCGGCAAAGCCTTAAATGAAGGGTCTTTGGTACCCGACTACTCCGAGGAAGCTTCTGACTTCTGATACTGTGGTCAGCTCCTCTTGATAGTCGGCTATGCCTGCAATCTTTGCTGGGTCAATGGATAATTCCCCATTTCGTACTCAAATTCCCAAGAAGTCCATTTCTGGTTGTTCGAAGATGCACTTTTCTGGTCGCAAGTGCAAGTCATTTTCCTGACATACCTGCAGGAAGTCCCTGCAGATCTGCCTGTGTCGCTCCAAGTCCCCTTTGCGGGTCATTATCCCAGCATTGTCCATGTAATATCTGAATTCTCCAGGGTATCGCTGTTCCAGTGGTCTAAAGATTTCCAGTCCAAACCGGCAGAAGGTTGGGGGTGCATTGGTCATTCCGAAGTTCATGACCAGGGACTCGAAGAGTCCTCTAGAGGTCTTGAACCCTGTCTTCCATATGTCTTCTTCTGCAATTCGGATGTTATTGTATCCCCATCTGATGTCAAATTTGCTGAAAAGGACCTTATCCTTAAGGTCATTGTGGATATCCGTGATAAATGGCATCGGGGTCATGTCCCGCACAGTCCACTTATTCAGTGGTTTGTAGTTGACCACGGGTTGTTTGTTGCCATTTTTCTTGTCCACATAGAATGTGGAGCATCCAAAAGGTCCTTTTCTGGGTCTGATGAATCCTTTTG
The DNA here is from genome assembly GCA_003316435.1 of Russula virescens. NCBI lineage: Eukaryota > Fungi > Basidiomycota > Agaricomycetes > Russulales > Russulaceae > Russula > Russula virescens. The sequence goes on from QFEY01001293.1 coordinate 3,729, forward strand.
CCAGGTTGTCGTCGATGTATTTGTCTTCTACCTCCTTTTCTTTCAGACTAAGGGGGTAGGCCCGACAATTTATCGTATCTGGGGCTCCTGGTTTCAGGATGATTCGGTGGTCACAGTTTCGCGATAGGGGAAATCTTTGGGCCTCCTCTTCAGAGAAGACCTTCCAGAAGTCTCGATATTGAGGGGGTATTCGTTGTTTTGTTCCCTCCTCGTCCAGGGGGTCTTCCTGAGGTTCTATCCTAGCCTTGATGGCCATTTTTGTGGCCAGGGTGGTCTTGGCTACCACCATTTCGGGTTTTTCGTTCCAGGTTGTCATGTATAGGGCATCCCCTTCTTCCAGGGATCCCTCAGCCTTGAGGTCCATAATAATAGTGTCAATTGCCTCCTTGATTTCGTGTTTTTGCTTCACTCTGAGTGTGGTCTCAGCATAGATCGTGTTGCCCAAGACTTTCCCAAGCTCCCAGTTGATGTCTGGGTTGAAGGACCGTAGCCAAGACATTCCTAGAATGGCTTGATTTCTTCCCAAGTTGGTCACATAGAAGCGTTGTCGATTTCTAAGGTCGCCTTTAGTCATATACAAGTCACAGCACTTGTCGATAGTTCCATGTCGGTTCAGAGTTCTGTCCACATTGTAGACAGTTCGCGGTTCATCCAGTTTCCTAGTTCCCAAGCGATGTTTTAGAACAGTCCAATAGTCAATGAAGTTGTTTGTTGCCCCGCTGTCAATGAGTGCCTTCATAGTCGCCATTCCAGAGTAGTGGTACAAAGGGACTGATATTTCCATGCAAATCTGTTGTACGATGAACATTCTACTCTTGTCTGCGGTCCTTACTGCGGCGATCAGTTTGGACCTAGCTAAAAATCCAGCGAGTCGGGCAACACATCATAGTTCTCAAGGGCAAAATCGATTCTGTCTTCTTTGGTCCATTTGGTTATGGCCACTTGAACTTGTTCCTTGGTAATTTCCTTTGTTTCTTTGACGTCTATGGCTCTGATGGACGCGGATGGTCCTCCATTTCTCTGTACCCACTGGCCTCAGCCACTAGGTTGGTCAGTTACTCCAGGCTGGGTTCTTGGTTTGGATGGGTTAGTGGGGCAATCGCAGCGCAAATGTCCCAACTTTCCACATCCGAAGCACCCTCCTAGTAGTTTGAGTGCTTCTTGTTTTTCAGGAGAAAATGGGGGTCCTCCTTGTCCTTGGCTTCTGAGCTGTATGGCATCAACATTCATGGCGTTCGGGTCTCTGCTCGTTTTCTTCCAGTCCTGTAGTTTCTTGTACAGGGCTTGTTTCTTTGGTCCCCATGTGGTTCCTCCTATGAAGTATTCAGCTTCCAAGTGTTTCTGTTGCTTGTTCCTTGCTTCCTCCTGCCAATCCGCCAAAGTTACCAGCTCCTTAGAGGGGTTACTGATAATGGCGCGATGGAGTCCCTTGTTTAGTCCCTTCCTGAACTTCAGGAGGGTTCCCTTGTCGCCTTCTCCAAACCCAGCTTCAGCCCTGAGACGATTGAAGCTGGCAATGTAGGAATTGATATCGCCCTTGTCCATTTCCAGGGTATCGTATGACTGGGTTGCCTCTAGAACTGCGGCTATGTTCGTGAAGGTGTCTTTGAATGCCTTCAACACAACGTTCCAGTGGCTGGGATTGGATTGGGGAACTCCATTGGCCTCATGTTGGATGCGGAGTCCCGTGCATTGTTGGTCCACCCAGTTGTCGACATCTTCTCCAGCAATGAGGGTGAGGAACAGGGCCGAGCAGCGGTAGTAGTTGGAAAAGATGTCTTTGTCGGCATTGACCATCATCCATCCTTCAAACTTCCTCAGGAAGGCTTCACTTTCGTTACGCTTTCCTGTGAAGATTGGTGGCATCACTCCATAGAGTGATCCGCCATTGCCAGTTGTGGTGGTCTGCTGGGTCTGTTGGGTTCCGCCTACTCCAGTAGTTTGGGTACTGGCCATTGGTGCGTGTTGTGAGTGAGCGACTGAGGGTAAATTCGTGGTTTGTTGGGTTTGGGCAGGGAGCACAATGGTTATAGGTGCGATGTCTGTGGGGATAGTTCCACCAGCAATAACGTGTTGTTCAAGTGCTGAAGTAAGTTCCGGGGTCGGTTCTCTGGTGAGCGGTTGGGATCCTCCTAAGGAGACAATGTGATGTAGTCCTCCAGTTAGGAATTCTTCATATTTTGGGGTCGGTACTCTGGTGATCAAAGGTGAATACTTCAGGTCGGGTTCGTAGATGTTCAAGGGTTCTGGTGCCTCTGCTTTAGGCCTCTTTGCTCCTGCGTATTCAGGATGTTCTGGGTCGTATTTTGACCACCAACCTAGACTAACTAGGTTCGCGATAGGGAATCGCTTTGCTAAACTTGTCGTCCAACGTCCTTTTGACTTTGTGAGGATGTACCAGCGGTAGTTTCCTCCACAATATATGAATTCGATTGGTACGCTTTTCCAGATACCTGCCTTGCCTTTGACTGTGGCGTAGTATCCTTCTCCTTCATTGTCCTCGTCGTGAGTCCAAGTTGCTCCTGAGGTGTTTCCGTCTGGTTCAACGTCTAAGTTATGCTTGACGTGGGTCGGTAGATCGTCTCTTTGTCTCCTATAGACAAGACTGCTGGTTCCTTTTTCAGCGATAAAAGGTACTTCGACTACTTCTGGTCGGACCTCTTCCAATGGTTCAGTTCGTGGGCGCTTTCCTTCTGCCCTGGTTGGTTCGGGCTCCACCTTGGTTCAAGGTTCGTCACTCAATGGTGACATGGTCGGGGAATTTCGATGTGTCGGAGAAATAGGAAGTGTGTGAGAAGCCTGACTTGTGCAACACTCGTAAGAGTGTGAAGGCCAGACCTTGGCAAAGATGTGAGTTCTGAGGTGGAGGGGTCTGAGTTCGAGTTCGTGTTCGTGTGATCAATCGTCACTCCTAGTCGATGTCAATACCTATTCGAGGCGGGGTCGACTGGTTCAAGTTCTATCTTTGTCTGGGGATCCGATCCCTCACAACTACGTCCGAGGCTGCCTTGATTCCTCTAGGTACGTGACCGTCCTTCTGGGGTATTTCACCTCTTAAGGAAATAAGTGGTCGATAAAGAGTTGTTCCTGTGCTTGTAGCACTAATAGTAAGACTATCTGGTATAGTCTTACTATGGTGAGTTCAAGAGTACTTAGTACTAGTCCCACTAGTACTAGGCTTAGAGTTCGGTCCAGAGTAATCTCAGAGATAGAGCAGATCTCAGGGGTTATGAGAAGAAAGTAGATTGGTTGTGATAAGAGCCAAGTCAGGCTTGGAGTACATGAGGCTACAAACCGGTGCTACTTATACTACTTCCAAGCCACCAAGTATCAGGATCCTAGGGTAGAGTCATTACCCTAATACAGTGAGTCAGAGTCGAATGAGTCGTATAGTAAGGAGTCATCAGCCACAACTATAAGTACCGATCCTAGGGTTGAGTCACATGAGTCTGAGTCACGAGTATGAGTCACGAGTATGAGTCACACGGGGTTAGGAGATAGGAGATAGGTCGTAGGTGATAATGAGTCATCAGTCCAGAAAGGGGAACAGTCAAGTAGGTAATCAGGGAGTCCAAAACGAGAAAAATAGTACCTGGGTCGTAACAATGGTCCTGCAGTTGGCGGAGTCGTGGTCACACCAGTTATGCCGTTTGCAGTACTGGTTGGTGCGAGGTGGAGGAGGAGGGGAAGGGGTCGGAGCAGTGAAGTGGTGGGAGAGCTTACTGTAAATCTTGAAGCCCTCCTCTAAGATGTCAGCATCTTCGTCGTCGGAGTGATCTTGCCAGGCAATCTGGGTGATTATCCTTTCGAAGGCATTGGCCCTCCACAAGTCGGTCATTACCTCTTTGCTAAACCTCTCGATCTCTTCCAACTCCCGATACATTTAAGCTACTTCTGCATGTAAGAAGTACTCATGGTTTTCGTAGTGCCAGAATTGGTATACTCTGGCAGTGAGAGAGGGGTCATCTTCCGAACCTAGGGCCTTGTCGATCCAGGCCTTGAAGTCATTCTTCAGGTCGAAGAACCCCTTCTGTAAGCCTCCGTATGGAAGTGGGGTGATGGGAGCAGGGCGTGGATGAAGGAGGCGAGAGTGGACTGGTTGCCCTTTGCCAAGGGTTCCCAGGACAAGAGGGTAGGATGGGGTGAGCTCATACCTCACGTAATGGGCAATGCCTCCACCAAAGGAGCTTGGGAGCTCGAAGTAGAAATAGTAGGGGGCATCTACCAGGTTGGGGAACCAACCTTCTCCTGGGTGTTCGTATCCTGGGGATGGGTCGCAGAAAGTGGCGGAGAGGGCCTGGAAGGAATCTTCCATGGCGACGTTGTTGGCCCAATCAGAGACTTGGGGGGAAAGGGGAGGCGTCATGTAGTTCTTCAGCTCCTCCAGAGCTGTGGGGAGGAGTAGGTCATCGATTTTGCAGCATTCATCACTGGAGGAAAACAGAAGCGAGGAGGCGGCCATGGATGTAAATGAGGATGAGGATAATGAGGTCGACTAAGTAGAGGAGGAAGACAAGGGTGCAGATGATGCCTAGGTCGAGGGTTTGAAGTTCCAGGATGAAGATAAGGTTGACAACTAGGCAGTAGAGGAAGGTGGGAGTGTCTAGAGTGGTGATGTTCTTCGTATGTCTCGAGGGATCTTTTATAGATGTCTTACACTTCTTGAGTGTTCTGGTATCGTCTCAGGATATCTGGGGCGTGTAGGTCATGGCTGTCCACCCAGGAATTTTCTGATGGTGGATATCCCTTCCATTTGATGAGGTACTGCAATTTGCGGCCTCATCCTGACCATCTGTGAGTTACTATGTCTTCAACTTCATACTCTTCCTGTCCATCAATCGTTTCAGGTGGAGGTTTTTGGTATGTTTTCCCATAGGCACTGGTTTCACTGTGGGGCATCAAAAGATCTATGTGAAACACATCATGGATTCTCATAGAGGGTGGCAGTGCAACTTTGTACACCACAGGGGAGATCTGTTTGATTACCTTAAACAGACCATATCTTTTGGGCGCTAACTTCTTAGATGGGACTTTAAGGTTGAGGTTTTGCACATCTAGCCATACTTCCTGTCCTTTTGATAAAGTTCGAGGAGTCTTGAGTGTTTCAGGGTGACATTGTAAGAGTTTCTGAGCTTTTGTGCACATCAGAATCAGTTCCTGAAGGTGTTGTTTTACTGATGGAACTGCATCGTCTGGGAGGGTGATGTTGATCTGGGGGTTCATGCCAAACAAGAGTTGATGTGGTGTGTGACAGGTCTTCTCATGTTTCCAGGAGTTGTGAGCGAATTCTGCCATAGGTAAGAGGGTGCTCCAATTGTTTTGTTGGGCATTGACAAAGCTGCAGAGGTAGGTCTTGACCCATTGATTCATGCGCTCGCTTTGTCCATCAGTTCTAGGGTGGAAGGCAGTGCTGAGGTTCTGGTGGATTCCTGTAGCTTTGCATAGTGCTTTCGAGAAGTTTCCAGTGAATCTGGGGTCTCTGTCAGAGATGACACGTCGAGGGATGCTAAAGAAGGGGAGGAGGTGGCATAGGTATGCTAGTGCAATGCCTTCTCTGTCTATGGTCTTGTTACAAGGGATAAACTTGACTGCTTTTGAGCATCCTTGGTCCACAATAGTGAGAATAGTGTCGTATTTCCCAGATTTGGGGAGGTCAGTGATGAGGTCCATGGAAATGTATTGGAAGGGGCCTTTCATTGCTGGGGTATCAAAGTGGTACAGAGGGGCGCGCTTGTATTTTTACGCTTTTGCTTCTTGGCATCTGGAGCAACCTTTGACGTATTCCTCGGTAAATTGTCGGAGTCTGGGTCCATGGTAGCGTCGTTTCACTAGGTCCCAGGTGTTTGCAATGCCAGGGTGTCCTCCAGAGGGTGTGTCATGGATTTCTTGGAGTGCGAGGCATCATTTGTTAGCGTCATCATCAAGGTATGTTGTCTTGATGAATAGGTGTGGAGGAAAAAGAGTGAAAGTGTCGGTGTTAATGGCATCATTCTCCCCCTCCTTAATGTCCTGTCTTCAAGATAGCATGTCTGCTATAACGTTCATGCGTCCGGGGATGTAAAGGAATTCGTAGTCGTATTCTTCTAGGAAGGCTTTCCAGCATATTTGGTGTGCATTCAATCTGTGTGGAGATTTGAAGTATGCAAGATTTTTGTGGTCACATCTGATGAGTATTTTAGCTCCCCATAGGAGGTAGCGATATGCTTTTAGTGTTGAGATGATCGCTAGGGTTTCTCTGTCGTAGATGTCATAATTCTTTTCTGCAGGAGTGAGCGATCTGGAGTGGAAGGCAATGGGATGGAGGCGTAGTTCTCCATCTTTGGTCTTGTGAGCTTGCTGCACAATGCCTCCTAGGGCTGTACCAGAGGTGTCAGTGTCCACCACGTAGGGTTTGGTGTGGTCTGGGTTTCGGAGGACTGGGTAAGTAGTGAATGCTTTCACTAAAATTTTGAATGCAGTCTGGCAAACTAGGTCCCAGTTCCAGGCGTGGTTCTTCTTTGTGAGATCATGTAGTGGTTGAGCGATTAATGAGTACATGGGGATGAATTCTTTGTAGTAATTGCCAAAGCCTAGGAATTTGCATAATTCTTTGAGGTTTGTGGGTGGTTCCCAGTTGGTGATTGCATCAATTTTGATAGGGTCCATGTGTAGTTTATCTTCTCCTACTATGTGGCCAAGGAATGCCACTTTACACTTATGAAATTCGCATTTGGCAGGTTTGAGAAAAAGGTCTAGGTCTGCAATGCGTTGGAGTACTTTGGTTACCATAATGATGTGGTCCGAGAGGGAACCATTGGTGGCAATGAGGAAGTCATCCATATAGATGAAGAGTTCCCCTGTGTCCAGGAGGTCCTTGAATTCGTCATCTACCATTGCTTGGAAGGTTGCTGGGGAGTTGCATAGTCCAAAGAACATGACACAGCATTCGAATAGTCCTCTGTAGGTTTTGAAGGTGGTTTTCCATTCATCACCTTTACGAATGCACACGTTGTTGTATCCCCAGCGAATGTCTAGTTTTGTGAACCATTTCTTGCCAGACATTGAGGCAAATTGGTCATGTTGTAGGGGGATTGGATATTTATTTTTGACCGTTACTTTGTTTAGAGGGCGGTAATCCATGATGGGGCATAATTTTCCATCTTTCTTTTCTCCAAAGAAGAATCCAGAAGCAAATTTGGATTTGGAGCGTTTGATGTATCCTTTCTTCAAGTTAGTAAGAAGGAATTCATCGGTCATTGTTCTGAGTTTTGGCAGCTGAGGGTATACTCTGCAGTCAAAGCTTGAAGGGGCATCTGGTGTTAATTCAATCGCGTGGTCCCAAGAGCAGGAAGGAGGGAATTGTTGACATTCTTCTTCACTGAAGACTCTTTTAAATTGGTGGTAGGCTCGAGGAACAATGTCCATCCAGACTTGTTCAGGTTTAGTGTTTGCTTGGATTGCTAATTAAGTAGAAAGTGTGGTTCATCGGATCTCTAGGGGTTCTTCATCATCTGGGATGTTCATGAAGATCTTCCAATATTTCCGAGTAATGGGGTCATTAGGAGGTTCTTGAGGAAGGGTGTTGGAAATTGTTCTCCAATATTTGGTACAGAGAGGTTGTGGATCTTCCACTAGGGTGGTACCTTCTCCTTCGGTGTATGTTCCAACGAGTTTCCTGATGTCTTTGTAGTTGTGGTTGCGTTTTGGCTTCTTTTTGTCAGCTCTAGCAGCTTGGAACAGGGTTTCTCCTTTGCCAGGGAAGATTTGTGTGTTGGTGAAGTCTTCCTTTGTGAAGTTAACCTTTTCACATTTCTTGGGAGTGTCATGTAGTATTCCTATATCGCTCCTGATTTTGCGGGCTTTCAGGGGTTTCTTGGATTTCTCAGGTTTTGGTGGGTTGTATGGGTAGCATGGTTTTATCTTATCGGTAGGGGGGCAATACAGAGGGATATCTGGGTCTTTACTACTTCCCTTGATTGGAATGTCTTCTTTGAAATAGAGTTCTGCGTCATCTGTGAAGGCGATTACTGAGCCATGAAGTCGTCCTTCTGACCAGTTTATCGGTGGGTCAATGGCAAAGAGGAAGGGGAATCCAAGGATGAAGTCATCTTCTCCAAGGTCCGTCATGTAAAAGAGGAAGGGTAGTGCCTTCGAACAGTATTGTAGGTTAAGTCGTATGGCATGAGTGATTTGTCCCATTTGATTTGAAGTGCTGTCTACATTGCACACAGGTCTGGGTTTGTCAAGTTCCACTAGGGGAAGGCAGTACTTCCTAGTGAGTCTGTAGTGGATAAAGTTTTCAGTTGCACTGCTGTCAACGAGGGCAGGTATGATGGCTCTTTCATTCTTTGTTCTGAATTGGATTTCAGCCTTTAGTGACTTGATAGGGGAGACGAAAACCTCCTCTTCAGCAAAGATGCCTCGAATCAGGGCCATCTGATTCAAGCTTCTTGAAAATCCATGCCTAGGTCTTCCATGGCATGAACCCATTCTTCTCTTTCTTCGGGAGAGAAGCTGGCGGTTCGTTCAGCTATGTCCTTGATGCTATAGTCTTGGTGGGAGGCCATCATCGTTTGGAGGGATGGATCTTCTTCTTCTTCTTCATCTGAACTTGGATCTTCGCCTTCGGATTCTTCGTCATCGCCATCTTCTTGGCGTTCAAGGTATATCTGGCGAAGGAGCTCCTCAAGGGAGTCATGTTTGGGGTGAATGGTTTTCTTCTTCTTCTTAGGACAATCTTTGGCGTGATGTCCTTGGAGGCTGCATTCGAAGCAACATCCTTCCTTTCAGTGAGTCTTCTTTTCTTCAAAGGTGGTGGCTTTCCTAATGGCATCTACGTCCATGGGGGTGCCATTAGTGTAACCTCGATGGGGTTTTTGGAAGGGTTTCTTCGTTGATGGTGATGGTGACATCCATCGTGTCCAGGCTTGGGGTGAAGTGTAGTTGAGAAGGGTAGCATGGTGTCCTTCTTGAGCTTTAGCTGCAGTGATCCAGGCATTGAGAGTGTCTGGTGGGTTGGGTTGGTTGCTTAGAATGCCTACAAGGACTGGATGATGTAGTCCTCTGGTGAATCTTTCAGCAGTTTGAGTATCTCCTTCGGGGTAGCCTGCTTTGTGGACAAGAGTTTTGAATCTTGCGATGTAATTTTCCAATTTTCCGTTTTGCATCTTGAGGCTGGTGAGTTCGCTGATAGCCTTTTGTTTCTCTGTGAAGTCAGTAAAGGCTTCGGTAAAGGCTGTCTTGAATTGGGTCCAGAGTATAGCAGCTCCTCGTGCTACATTCTGGGTAGTGACTTGATCTCTCAGCCAGTCGAGCTTCTGTTGTACCCAGTCATTGATGTCAGGTCCTCATATCATAGATAGGGCTAGATTGACTTTGAAATATGGGGTGGCGATGAGTTCATGATTCTCATTCATGTTGCACATGAGTTCGAATTCTCTCATGAAATTAGCGCTTTCAGTGCGCTTCCCAGTGAAGATCTGGGGCATGGTTCTGCGGAGACCATTGGTTAGAAGCACTGGGGCAGCGGGGGCTTGCTGCTGTTGTTGTTGTTGTTGTTGGACGTTTGCCATGACAGGGATTTGAGGTATAATAGGAATGGGTTGGAGCTGGACGGGTGGGATAGGTTGTACAGGCTGTTGGAGGTGGATAGGGACGATGGGTCCTGGGGGTGTTGGTATCCTAGTGATGGGACCATATTGGGATGAACCAGGGATTGGTTCTGGGGCGACAAGTTCAACAAAAGGGTTTGGGTTAAGGACAGTGTGTTTGAGGACAACGTTTTCTATGACACGTTTGAGGATAAGAGGTTGTCGTGGGGGAGTGTCTGGGTTGGGATGGTCGTCTAGGTGAACGATCTGTTGGACAGCTTCAGAGAGGATCTCTGCATGAACGTCGTCTGTGGTTGTGGCTATAGGGATATCCTCTGGACTGGCGGGTTCGTCGTCAGATCCTGGGTCATGGAATCGGATGGGTGAAGGTTGTGGTGTGTCTTTGGGAACAGCAGGGGTAGGTTCTCTTGGAGAGTGAGGGTCAGGGCTTTGTCGTGCTGAGGAAGTGTATAGAGGGTGTTGGGGATCAGTGATGTTCCAAAATCCTGTGCCTCAGGTGTTTCGAGGGATTTGGAGGGAGTGTTGGGTCCACCAGGTATTGTCTGATCGATTGTGGGTGAGTTCATACCAGTAATTCTCAACGAATTCGACGTGAGTAATGTGTTCAGTCATGTCGTCATATAGAGTGTATCCCGGTACGGAAGGAAGCCAGAGAACTTGGTTAGTAATGTGTAGGGGTAGGGTATCGGCGGATCTTCGATAGACTCTTCGACGTTCGTCGGTTTCAGAGCCTGTCACTTGACTGATATAAGCCGTGGTGTCTAGAGGTAAGCTTGGTCTGATGTCATGCTCGGACTAAAGCGTGTTCGACCAAGAGGGTTTGTTCTTGGTTATGGGGTTTGCTGTTGTATATAGACAATGCGCATCACCTTCGTACCTATAGATCACTATAGGTCCCTTCATCGAGTTACATTACGACGTAGTCTTGAAAGACCTTTAGCAGGGAGCTCCTCCTACTGCGTGACTAGGTTGCATACTAGTCTAGCCTAAGACCAGAATCTGGCTTAGGGCAATGTGCAGAACTGTAGGACTGTGGCAGTTTAATGATGGGTTATCCCCAACGAGAGTGTTTGTATATAGACAGGTGCTGACCGCCTTCGTGTAGCAAGTTACCTTACACTACGTTTATAGACCTGAGGTCCCTTACAAGTCTGGGTGTCCGGGCCGGTTAGGTGCTGGTTCGGACATGTAGTGATCGATCGAGTGTTAGGCGCCGAAGCCCTAAACGAGAGCGATACAGTAAACCGGATTAGGAAAGTTCCCAGTCTGGGGCAGAATGGCTCAACTAGCCGCTTAGGTAATAGAACTTGAAGGAAGTGAGAGACGAGCTTGAGGGAGTGAAGCTTAGATGGAAGACTTAGAAAGGCACGCAGGGTTATGACGAGGTAAGTCCTGTATTGAACAGAAGACCAAGCTTAAGGCTTGGTGTCAGAACGGAGTCATCTTATATACATGCAGTCACAGAACTAACTAGAAGGTAATAGAACGGAACGGAATCAAAGCACAGTCGTATACATAGCATAGCACAGTCCGTAGTATCAAAGCACAGTCCGTAGTATCAAAGCACAGTCCACAGTATCAAAGCACAGTCAATGAGAACGTAACAGAAGGTAACAGAAGATAACAGAATGTTCTATAAGTACAGGGAACGGTACGGAAGGTAGGGGAAGAAGGAAGAAAGAAAAGGAATGGTCCATGAAGGTCCTAATGAAGTAGTCCATACTGTAAGAAAGAAATAGGGCATAGCAGGCATACTGAGAGGCATCAACCTCCAGTTCAAAGGGTTTGTCACGGTCTGCTGGGTGGAGTTCAGGATCCTCGATGACTCTCTTAATCAGTGTGTCGAGAGCTTCTTGACATTGTAATGTCCAGTTAAAGGGGAGTCCTTTCTTTGTAAGTGTGGTGAGAGGTCGGGCAAGTTTCACAAAATCGCGAATGAATGGGTGCTGATAACCCAGTATGCCGAGGACTTGGTGTACTTCTTTAACGGAGTGGAGAGTGCGAGGCCAGTCGTGGAGGCCAGAAATCTTTGTAGGGTCGATCTTGGCGACCCCGTCATGTACAGTGTAGCCCAAGAAGTCAATGAATGGTTGCTCGAATTGACATTTTGAGACTTTTAAGAAATACGAGTGTTTGGCGAGGGTTTCGAGGAATTCGTGAACAATTTGGTGGTGGTGGAGGAGACCTTCAGGTGTATTGTCGGTGGCTATGCAGACGTCATCCATGAAGTTGGCAAACTCCTCAGGATACTTCTGTTTAAGCACCCTGAGGTCTCGGTTCATTGTGCATTGAAATACAGATGGGGCATTGTGTAGCCTGAACGTCATGACTTTAGGAATGTATGATCCAAGGGGAGTCTTGAATGTGGCCTTGTGTCGGTCTTTGGGTTCGATAAGGATGTTGTGATAGCCATCCTTAATGTCAAATTTCGAGAAAAGTTGCTTGCCTTTGAGCTTATTGAGCTCGGTATGGGTGTCAGGCATATAGTATTTGTCGGGTACTGTGATATCATTGAGCTTCCGGTAGTCAACAACCATGCGAAGGTCTGTGCCTTCCTTCTTAGCGATGAAGAAAACAGGCGACTCATACTCAGAGGGACCTTCTTCGATCTGTCCTTTGTCAAGCATGTCTTTGAGTTTCTCACAACATATCTTAGTTTTGCATTTGTCGAGTGGGTACACCTTACAGTACAGGTGATCAGGTGCATCGGGTTTCAGGGAAATGGAAAAGTTTTCAGATCTATTAGGGGGGAAACGGGCAGCAGCGTTCTGGTCAAAGACATGGGCATGTCTCTGGTACTCGGCCGGAAGGGTGGATTCGGTCAGGTGATCCTTGGATTTCTTGGCAGCTGCCATCCATTGCTGAGCAAACGAAGTGTGCCTCATGTATATTGTGTGTCCTGGTGGTGGCACGCCACATTGTTTCAATGCGGCGATCTGAAGTTTTCGTAATTTGATCGTTCTTCGGGTTTTCTTCTGGTCTTTCTGGTCTATGCGGATGCCCCTCTTTCCAGCAAGCGTTCCTCGATGCCAGTCAATGTTCGGGTTGAAAGTCTTCAAGAAAGGATGGCCAAGGATCACTCAGTCAGACCCCAGGCCTGTGACATAAAACCTCATAGTTTTCGTGGTGTAGTTCAGGTGTATGGTGAGGTCGGCATAGGAGGTAACAACTCCTTCTGTATTATTTGATCTGTCGACATTGACGACTTTCACAGGTTCTGGGAGGTTCTTGGTTTGGATTCCGAGGCATTCAACTGTTCAGGAATCTAGGAAGTTCTCGCTGGCGCCACTATCAATCAAGGCACATTTAAGTTTACTGGTCGGTCTGAACAGGAATGGTATGTATAAGCCACCCTGGGTCTTTCTGATATGTAAAGCAGGTTCTTCAAGTGTGGTGCAGCGGATGTGGGCTAGTAGAGAAGGTAATTGATCTTCTGTTGATTTAGGAGATCCTTCGGCGGTGAGTGCGGCTAGTTTCCTGGTTCTGGGTGTTCGTCGGGATGAACTGATATGATCATAGAGTCTTGGCTCTGTTCTGGTGGGTTCAGAGGGTTCTTCGATAATGGGGTCGTTACAGGGGATCTGGTAAGCATCTGTTTCCTGGGTGGCTCGCTGAATGTTTCGCTGATGACGTCATTCATTCTTGGCAGATTTTCGGGCATAAATCTCTCGGCATTGACGAGAGACTTCCCCTGGTGCAGTGACAGGGTGTTCAAGGCAATCTTGGGCAAGGTGGCCTCGCTTCTTACAAGAGAAGCAACGTTTTCAGGTGGGGGAGCCAAGGAGGTTGGAGGGTTCAGCGTCAAGTCGATCCATAAAGTGAGAGGTGAGTCCTTTACGTCGATACTCAAAGTCTTTCTGATTGGCCATGTCAGGGAAGGAAATGTGCTCCCCAGGTTCAATGGTATCAGCATTCTGCTGTCTCATTAAGGCAGCACGGTGCGGGTAGGTTTCAGGATTACAAGGATTGTGTTGGAGTCTCTGAGACTCCCTCAGGATGGACAAGTATGGGTCGGGGTTCTGGGCAGGTGCGTCACTAGATGTGGACGGGATGGGGTGACTTCCTGATGATTTCCAGTGAACAGGTAGTGGGCTGTTGCATACGACTTCTGTGATAAGTGCAAAGGCATCCCCAATGGGATCTTCGAGTGATAGTTCAGCGATGGAGGGAGTCTTGGGCAGATCAAGACATTCGAATACAGGTATGTGACCAGGGGATGGTCTGCAAGTGGCTGCAACAGCTAACAAGTCGTCACAGATGCTGGTGCAAAGTCCGGGGTTGATGAGGTCCTTGAAGGGCCACAATGCAAGCTTCATGAGGTCGGGGAGTTCTCCCTGCTGGTAGGTGGAGGGGTTCTGGTGTGTCTCAGGTGTTTCAGGGTCATCGATATCCATAGGGATGGTCTCGTCAATACTAGTGAAGAACTCTGATTTCATCAAGTTGTCGAAGGGCCAGGCATCCAAGTGCTGTGTGTCCGGTATGTTACGACTGAGTACGATATTTGGCCTATGAAAACCTTTTTTCCTTTTCTTTACGCCTACTGATATACTTACCAATATGTTTACTAATTGGAGTCCCACGTGACTCATAGAAGGCCGTGACTCCCCACGTGCCTTGGGGCTATGCCCCGTGACTCAGACTCTGACGGAGTCAAATGAGTCAGACTCATGCGTTTCACTTCTGATCTGACTCACTTTTGTATCATATGTACCATAACGGGTTATCCCAAAAGGGGAGCCTCTGTACTATATAAGTCGCGCTGTAGAGTACCTTGTACCCCCAAGCTCGACTTGGTTACTTTCCCGAATCTACTCGATCATCTTCATAGTGTTGAGTGTAGAAGAAGCCCCTCTCATCTACCCTCACCACTACGTCTCAGAGTATTAAAGGCCCTTCCTTGCGAAGCACCCTTTAATACTAGTCTTGCTTCAACTCTATCAGTCTTAGGCAACTGTCGAAGGCCTACTCCTCTCTATAAGTCTTAGTAGCACTTGCGAGCTACTACCGAACCAACTTGTTCGTATCCACTCACAAGTTACACGTGCTGAGCCTAGGTACCAAGGGTTAAGCCCGGACCTTAGAGACGTATCATTACCCCGGGTAGAACGTCCCTCGCGCTAGCAGGATCTCCACATTTCCTTTAGGTCAAGTCGACCCTTAACGCCCTCGGGAGCGTTACACAAGTCGAGCTTTTTCACACCCACCGTGGAGATCGATACCGAACCCCAGCTTGGCAAACGGCCAAGAACAACGACTACAAGCGCGATAGACGAAATCGCAGTAGAAACACTCAGTGCCTCAGAAGCCCTCTTATCCTACATCCAAACCCGACACACCGACAATCTCCCCCTCCATATACTACGCAACGAAGAGGTTCTCGCAAACGACCCCCAACTCACAGGAGCCTTTTGGAGAAAAGGAGACACTGCGACCGAAACCGGTTACTACGCCGTCCTTAGAACCGGACCAACATCAACCGACTACAGAGAAGGACGAATTGAATTTATTCGAGTAAAAGACTCGTATAACTGGTATAGACTAATCCAGAAACAAGACCGGTGGGCAACCTTTCAAAAGAGAAAGCTCAGGCCAGACACCCACGGACTAGGAAAAATAAGCACCTACGTCCCCGACGTGATCAAAAGACATCGATCAGACGAACGAAGTTCACTACCTCCAACCAGGACTAGGAACACCCCCGTAACAACCCCACCTCACGAAGAAACCGAGGAAGAAACGGAACTGGAGTATACAGACGCCCCAGTAGAACAAAGAACCGAAGAATTCCTGTCAGGAGGCCTTCACCACGTCGTATCTCTATCAGGAGAACAACCCTTGGGACGTGATAGTCCGCAACCAGAAATCTTGCTACAAGTAGCAACAGCAGCTGAACAAGGCTACCAATTCAGCCTTACCGAACAACCCGCGTCTATCAGAATGACCAGCATTCACAAAGCATCCACCGGAGGAGGTGGAGGAGGAGGTGGTGGCGGAGGAGGAGGATCCGGAAACACCGGGAACACTAGCAACACCGGCTCAAACGGTGGGCTATATGGAACCCCACCCTCAATTTTTACCGGAGACTACTCAAAAGCCGAAACTTTCCTCACCGAATTCAAGAAATGGCGCGCAGTCAACCTGGACAAGGCAGTCATGAAGAACCCTTACACTAGGGTAGCCTTAATCCTAACATACATCAAAGGACCCGATGTCGAGGATTGGGCCAACAACGAACTAGAACTGCTCGATAGCAATCTAGCCTTGGGACGACTGGACACAGACGAAAGACATTGGACAGTCTTCGAAAAACACTTCAAAGACACCTTCAAGTTCCGAACGAAGGTCACGTTGGCCCTAAGCCAGGTCAAAACTCTGAAACAAGACAAGATGCCCGGAAAAAGCATTGAAGTCTATAACGCGACATTTGATCGCCTGCTCAAGGAAGCTGGGTTCAATAGAACCGACAACGGAAGCAGGGAAGTGTACAAGGACGGCCTCATTGGAGGTCTAAAGGCAGCCATTATCCGCAGGCCCCAGAAACCGACAACCCTCGACGAATGGCAAGAAGCAGCCCTCGAAGAACAGCTGACTTTCATAGAAGTACAAGAAGCTTTGGGACGAAACCCCCAACTTCAACTAAAAGAACGGCTCCTTCAAAACTTACGAAAGGGAGGACAAAAGAAACCCGCTAGACACCCAGACGCCATGGACGTCGATGCAATGGAAACTCGAAGGAATTTCCAAAACAACCCGGAAAAGGAAGCCCGACAAAAAGCTGCCAGGCTGCTAGGGCTCTGCTTCTACTGCGAGAAAAAGGGCCATATTGGGAAAAACTGTCCCGACAGACCCAAAAGGGACCCAAATACCCAGAACACCGGAAACTGGAGAAAGAAACCAGCCCAGACACCTCGCCAAGTCAGAAAAACCGAGACCGCGGACGACAACCCGGGCGAACCAGGCGAACAAGGAGAGCGAGTCCTCCTAACAAAAGAAAACTTTAAAGAAATGATGCTAGGACTAGACGAGGAAGACCGTGCGTCCGTAGTCGATTCTATCCTGGATTTTTAGATGGGCCCAAACTAACCGCCATGGTGCGGGCCCTGCGGATACGTACTGAATATGTCACTAGAAAAAGGGCTGTAATAATGCCATTTGAGTTTCATTCGTACGACGGAAAGGCGGAAACCGAAGCTCTCATCGATAGTGGAGCAACGGGCAACTTCATCGACTACAGATGGGTCATTCAGCATCGTCTAGGAACAAAAATCCTAGAACAACCCATTCCCGTGCATAACGTTGATGGGACGACAAATAAAGCCGGAATGATCCGAAGATACACGGACGTTACCATGACTAGAGGAGGACAACAGGAGAGAATCCGATTCCTCATTACCAACCTAGGCAGAGATCGAATGATCTTCGGATACCCTTGGCTAGCAAAATTCAACCCAGATATTAACTGGAAAACGGCCAAAGTCATAGGGCCAAAGACAAAAATGTTCACCCTACGAACGGCAAAAGATGCTATACACTATCTCAAACGAACTACCATCGAAACCACGGAAGAAGAAAACGAATTCCTCCATCATGTCAATAAAGTCATGGACATATCACACGAAGAGACTCAAGAAATTCGAAACGAACTAGCGGACCACCCAGTACAAATGGCAAGAAAGGTGTCCATTGCACAGCAAATGGCACAAGAATACCAGAAAGAACACAAGGAGGCTACGAACCAAGACGTCCCCGACGAATACCAAAAACATCGAAAGGTATTCTCAGAAGGGGAAGCCCAACGATTCCCACCACCAAGGGAATTCGACCATAAAATACGACTCAAACAAGGAGCCCCCGACGTAATCAACTGCAAAACTTACCCTGCATCTGTACGGTCCCAGAAAGCCCAGGACGAATATATAGATAAAAACCTGGCACGAGGATTCATACAACCCTCCGAGTCATCATACGGATTCCCCACCTTCACGATCCCGAAGAAGGATGGGCGGTTTAGATTTATTGTCGATTACAGGCAACTCAACAAATGGACAGAGGTCGACGTCACACCGCTACCAAGGATTTCGACAATCATCCAAGAACTAGGCGATAACACTCTATTCACAAAATTCGACGTACGAGAAGGCTACCACAATATCCAAATCGTACCAGAAGACAGATGGAAGACAGCGTTCAAAACATACAGGGGACTCTTCGAATTCTGTGTCATGTCTTTCGGCCTCTGTAACGCACCAGCCACCTTCTCGAGATTCATTGCCTACGTGATCGATCCGCTGCGCAAAAAGTACCCCCAAAACTTCAAGCATTATATGGACGACCTCATAGTGGCAACAAAGGATAGCGAAAAGGACCTACACCGCCAGATCGTCCACGAACTCCTTGACCTCCTCGAACAATACTCCTTGTTCTTGGAGCCTACGAAGTGCGTTTTCGAACAACCGGAAGTAGACTTCCTGGGAGTCCACCTAGGAGGAGGCGTCATATCGATCGATCCGACAAAAATTGCAGGAATAAGGGAATGGCCCGAAATATGCAAAACAGTCAAGGAAGTCCGAAGCACTCTAGAAGTACTAGGATTCCAGAGACCATTCATTCCCGGATTCGCAGATATAGCCAAGCCATTAACGAACCTACTGAAAAAGGGAAATACCTTCGCATGGAACGACGACTGTACACGAGCAGTACAGAAATTGAAAGCCATAGTAACGTCGGAACCAGTGTTACTACCACCGGACCAAGATAAACAGTTTATCTTGGAGGTTGACGCATCGCAATACGCCACCGGGGCAATATTATACCAAGCGGTGGAACAACAAGACAGAAAGGGGCGAACTATGCTCCGCCCCGTGGGATACCACTCCCAAACATTCAGCGCCGTAGAACAACGCTACCCTATTTACGATAGGGAATACCTAGCGATCCTTCGAGGACTCCGGAACTGGGACTATCTCCTAAAAGGAACAATACACCCGGTACTCGTCCTGTCCGATCACAAAAACCTCGAATACCACACCGAACCTCGACGTCTCGGAGACCGTATCGCCAGATGGAACAATGAACGACAGGACTACAACGTCAAAATAGTCTATAAACCAGGATCAACAAACCGCGCGGATGCTCTATCAAGGCGACCAGATTATGCCCCTGACGCGAGCAACGACGACCCCATAGTTGCCTTGCCTCAAGACCTCTTTGTCCAACCAAACGTTCCAATGGTCGAAGTCACCCGACCACACCGCCTACGACGGTTGAACGGTGACGATGCCGACATATTCGATTGGGCCTGCGAAATAGGTGTCGAATGGGAAGCTAAGCGACATAGAGCTCGCTTATGTCCCGATATGAAAGCCCTCAACGAACTTAAAGAATACGAACAACTAAGCATCCAACACATGGAACAACTCCGGGTCTTTACCGAAGAAGATAGCATTCTTACTTCGGATACCGAAACTAGCGTCATGGCTCTACAACACGACCCAGAACACGCCCACGACCTCGATACCTGGCAGAAAGCCCATAACCTTTACCAGAAGAACGACCTCTGGTGGCACGATGATGCCCTCGTTGTTGTGGCAAACAACGACCTTAGGAGGGGGGTACTCCGCCTCTTTCACGACTCGACTACAGCCGGACACCCCGGATACTCGAAAACGTACAACTTAGTCAAAGAATACTACTGGTGGCCGGGGCTACAACAATTCGTAACAGACTACGTCAAAGGTTGCGCAACATGCCAAATGTCAAAAGTAAACACACACCCCAATAAACCAGGCATATCCCCTATCACAGCAGAGGACGGAGCCCTACCATTCGAAACAATCGCAATGGACTTTATCGTGAAATTGCCAGAAAGCGAAGGCTACGACAGCATCCTCACAATAACAGACCATGATTGCACCAAAGCAGCAATCTTCATACCCTGCAACGAAACAGTGGACACTGTGGAAGTGGCAAAGCTCTACGCAATACACGTGTTCCCACACTACGGGATACCCAAGAAGATAATCTCAGATAGGGACCCACGCTTTACCTCACAATTCGCCAAAGAATTGTGTTCCCTGCTGGGAATCAAACAGAACATTTCGACCGCCTACCACCCACAGACAGACGGACAGAGCGAAAGAACAAATCAATCGCTCGAACAATATCTGAGAATGTATTGCAGCAATAGACAAGACGATTGGGCCACGTGGTTACCAATGGCCCAGTACACCAGGAATTCATGGCCGAACACGACAACCAAACTAGCCCCCTACGACTTATTGGTTGGTTTTATCCCACGAGCACACCAACCCGATAGGCTACCAAAAATACCCGGAATAGCCGAAAGAATGACAAAGCTACAGACGGCAAGAAAGGAAGCCGAAAGAGCGATGAAAGATGCACAGGACAAACTAGTCAGGAAAACCAAAAAGGGATATTCGCCTTATAAGGTGGACGACCGAGTTTGGCTGGAGGGAACAAACCTGAACCTTCCATATGGAACGAAGAAACTGGCACCGAAGCGATACGGCCCCTTTAAAATACTTGGACAAATCGGGACCACCTCCTACAAGTTAGAAATCCCCATGCGATGGAAAGTCCACCCGGTATTCCACGCATCCCTGTTAACCCCATATAGAGAAACGGAACAACACGGACAAAATTTCCTAGAACCACCCCCGGACATCCTAGATGGCGAACCCGAATGGGAAGTAGAACAGATTATCAAGCACCGAACTTATCGGAAACAGAAACAATACCTAATCCGATGGAAGGGCTACTCGCCAGCACATGACTCATGGGAATATGAGTCAGACGTCCACGCCCCTGAATTAGTAAAAAAGTACCTGAAAGCGCAGTTAACGCCACCATCAAAGCGCAGTACCGGAACCAAGAAACGCCGAACCAATGGCGAAGAAACCGCAGAACTAACAATAGATTCGAGCGGAGAATCAAACGAAGCAGAAACGAGTATAAGAACCCTCCGACTTCGACTGGAAGACAACATCACTTTCCACCCCAACTACCCACTACACTCAGATTCCTCTCGCACATCTCCCATGTCCAATGCCGAACAACAACAGTCGCAATGCCCGTCGCCGGCAAGCTCGTACCACCCACCGACAGTCATCAACATCGACGACATCAACCCTGGTCGATGCGAGTCGCCCTCCTCCATACCAGGACTCACCCCCTGCGACCAACAGGAGCTCGACGGGGTGGACGATACCTATTGCGGAGGACAACCCACCGTCCTCGTCATCGCACAGGTCCTCGACGACGAACGAAGAGAGCGACAGGGAAGAGGTGGGGACTGCGGTCCTAGCGGCAGTGTTACTATCGGTGATGCAGTTAATGAGGGAGGAGACGTTTCCGACACCAGCAGCAGCAGCGGCGACAGCAACAGCACGGGCCCCGAGGTTGTCGACCAGGAGGGAACTCTTGGAGACAGTGATAAGGAGAATGCGCCCCCCATCGACATCAAGGAGGACCCCTACTGCGCCGACGCCCTCGACGAGACCTGGGCCCTTGCCAACGCAGCAACAATCGTTTTCCGACGCAATGGTGAGTGGCCCCAGGGGCTCAAGGACCTCCAACTCGAGGTCCTCCTCATGGCAGCAAGGCCAACGCCACCAATCAACATCGGCGACCTCTGGCCTGGAGACAGGTACCTCGAGATCTACAAGGCACTCAACAAGGAGAGAAAGGAACTCGACAAATACCTCGACGACGACGCCATCCGCCAGTACTTCCACCCCGACCTCGACCACACTAGTACCACATTCACGGTCCTCGGCGAACTCGAGGGGACGCGGCCATTCAGGCCACTTATACCGACCAAGGCCCCCTCGTCTCTCATACGCCCAGCGCCGGGCCCAGTGGGAGGCCGAACGCGCGGCCGACCTAGCGGAAAGGGCAAGGCTAGGACCGAGTCCTTGGGTCGACGACCAAGGGAACTACGACGACTGGCTGCAATTACAAGGGTGGACCGAATTACAGCCGACATGGACCAGCGCACCGACCACTCCGACCCCGACTCGGGAAGCGACTCCGACACCCGGTCCAACGTCCCAAAAGAACTGAGGGACCAAATGTGGCACGAGTATAACGCGCTGGATCCCCATGCTTACGCAGTTGAGTACCCAACTGGTCCAGACACTCACGCACCTTGCAAGTACTTTCGATTGGTTCCTGGGATGGATCGATGGCATATTGAGGGTTGCAACCGAACCAAAGGGAAGATCTACCGACGACAACTGCGAGCCGCCCCGTACCGCACCCCCAACTTCGTGGAAGGTAGGGGGTTTAGAGATGACGTTATCCAGGTCGTCCACCCCAAGGCCAGATACGCCCCCATGGTGGATCGAGCAGCTGCCGAGATCGGCGACCCCGGACTCATCTCCGAGATCGCGTGGTACCGCCACACCACCAGCGAAGTCGATGTCTGGCAACAGCGGCGAGCCGAGGCGTCATTCCAGGAACGGTACTGGGCCGATAAACAGATCGAGTCCGCCCAGCACCTTGTCAACGCTTGCGCCCCCACACGTCTCGGCAACCACATCCTCACATTCCAACAGACGTACCAGCAATTCGCCGAACCCCGATTCCCAGAACCCGTACGATTCAACCTTGGACCGCCTCAGGTACACCCCAGCAGGTCCCCGTCCCCGGAACCCATACCAATTCCGCCTCCAGGAGGAATTCCTCCTATCCATGCCGCCCAGGGCCCAGCCGACGACTCCGACGACGAACCCGACGGGCAATTTAGCATCGCCTTCGGGGAAAAGAAACCCGACGGCACCCGCGACCGAATTCTTTGCTGTGCTCGATGCAGCAAGCCTGAGGACCACCGTTACGGATGCCCGACCGCTCGGATGCCGTGTCTCTGGTGTGGGGACGAAGAATGTACCGAAGACGAGTGTCCGAATCCCCACGCGGCATGCGGTGGCAAATACGGGTGTGTTGTGCCTTTTTCACACACCAACTACGGATACAGCTGCGCCGCCACTGGCCAAAAGGAGACGGCTGGTAGCTTCTCCGACCTTACGGTATGCCGCACTGACTTAGAAGGGATTGACGAAGAACAGATGGACGACACCTTCGACTAGTCCGCTGTGGCAAGCTGGACTCTGGGAGGGCGTGTTGTTACGACTGAGTACGATATTTGGCCTATGAAAACCTTTTTTCCTTTTCTTTACGCCTACTGATATACTTACCAATACGTTTACTAATTGGAGTCCCACGTGACTCATAGAAGGCCGTGACTCCCCACGTGCCTTGGGGCTA
>QFEY01001294.1:0-20409 GCA_003316435.1 Russula virescens
ATCTGATAGCTTT
The DNA here is from genome assembly GCA_003316435.1 of Russula virescens. Taxonomy (NCBI): domain Eukaryota; kingdom Fungi; phylum Basidiomycota; class Agaricomycetes; order Russulales; family Russulaceae; genus Russula; species Russula virescens. Next base: position 14 of record QFEY01001294.1, read on the forward strand.
ATAACCTTAAAACTGTCACAAACCAAGTTGAAACCAAACTAAACTGATTTGTAAAATAAAGGTCTTAAAGTTATCAGATTACTTAGAAAATATAGACATACTATCTCTTTGTATAGGACATGGTGTGTATAAGTTTTCTAAGTAATTGGATAACTTTTAACCCTTCATTTTGCATATCAGTAACCAATAATATTAGTTATCTGTTTAGTTTGCAAAATTGATATGCAAAATAAAGGTTTAAAACTTATCAGATTGGCTTGAAAATTTAACTGCACTATTTTCTATACCTAAAGATAGTCCAGTTAAATTTTCTAAGGGATCTGATAACTTTTAAACTCATATAATCGGTTTGGTTTAAACCAAGTTTGAAACCATTTACCAAACTTTCAAATTTCCCAAACTGGAAGCCAAACCATTTGGTTTCCCACAGAAATGGCCAAACCCAAACCCAAACTTCCAGTTTGGTTCAGTTTGAAACTGAGTTTGGATTGGTTTGAGACCAAACTTCCCCAACACTAGCTCGACCACAACTGCCCATACAAGACCTGCTTATACCATGACCACTCCTAAAAGCTGGACTCAGACCTTAACCAGACCCTTGTCGTCATCAGCATCCTCTTCTCTATCCTACCCCACATCATGTCCAACTGCAATGAATCTCCCATGTCCGAGTTGCCACTCCCAGTTCCTCCTCCATCCCTCACACCACTCAGCATTCACCTGCTCTGCAACCCCTAAGAGAGACCCCAGCTCAACCCTGAAGCTATTGCCATGGGACACCTCTCCCCTTCCACCACTTGCAATGCCCTTGCAGCAGGATTTGACTTCCCTGTCCCCATCCTCCATGCCATGTGCACTGCCCTGGCTAACATGGTCGATGCTTGACAGCTTACTTACAATGCATGCACCCATGTCCTCACCGAAAGGGCTGAGGCTGCTGAAGCAAAGCTGGCCAACCATGATTGTGAGTATCATGTCACCCCTGATGGATATGAGACTGCTGTCGGCAACAATGCTTGTGACTCAATCAGGATCCCTGCTGTCAACAGGGTCTTCAGGAAAGCATGCTGGGTCAAAATGCTGGGGGATGGTAGGGTGGCTGCATACTTCCAAGGACAGAACACAGACGAAGACCCCTATGTCTGTGACATCACAGCTCCTTACAACTGCAACAAAGATATCCCTGCAGAGCCCATCACCCCATGGTTCTGCCAGATGCTCATCAGCTCCCCCACCAACTTTGCCACCCTCCATGCAGAGATGGATGCCCTTGTCAACTGGGGGTACACCACGGAAATCGTCCACTACTGCTCCATTAACCTTAATATCGCTACCCTGCAGGACAAAATCAAACTCCTGCAAATGGACCTGGAGAGTATGTGGGAGGCCCGGAGCGTTTGCAAGGGTTGGATCATCAGCTCATGCCTTCAGCAACAAGTTGGACATATGGAAGGTCGGTTCTCTCCCTACCCCACTATGTGCACTTCGGGGTGGAAAGAAAGGGTCTGGGTTAAGGTGGCGGCATGTTGCACCTTGCAGGGGCTCGACAACTAGCAGGAGGGTAATGTTACCAGCCTCTGGGATTGGAGTTTCCAATGTACCAGTGTAAGTTCTGGAACTGGCCTCATGTCTGCCTCATGTACAATATTAGGGTACTGTTGTGTTTGCCTTGTGTTTGCCTTGCGTCTTGTGCATGTTTTCTTGTTACTGATGGCTGTGCACCTCATGGAGGCCTTGTGTTAGTAGTCTTAGTCAGCCATCCAGAAGTAGTATATAAGCTATGCCTTGCTGTCCCTAAGATAGCAAGTTAAGTCTCCTGTCTTAGTAGTCTCAATATACTTCTCTTCTCTATCTTCACTGTGGGTGTCACGCTCGGACTAAAGCATGTTCGACCAAGAGGGTTTGTTCTTGGTTGCGGGGTTTGCTGTTGTATATAGACAATGCACGTCACCTTCGTACCTATAGATCACTATAGGTCCCTTTGTCGAGTTACATTACGACATAGTCTTGAAAGACCTTCGGCAGGGAGCTTCTCCTACTGCATGACTAGGTTGCGTACTAGTCTAGCCTAAGACTGGAATCTGGCTTAGGGCAACGTGCAGAACCGTAGGACTGCAGTGGTTTAACGATGGGTTATCCCCAACGAGAGTGTTTGTATATAGACGGGTGCTGACTGCCTTCGTGTAGTGAGCTACCTTACGCTACATTTATAGACCCGAGGTCCCTTACGAGTCTGGATGTCTGGGCCGGTTAGGTGCTGGTTCGGACGTGTAGTGATCGATCAAGTGTTAGGCGCCGAAGCCCTAAATGAGAGCGATACAGTAAACCGGATTAGGAAGGTTCCCGGTCCAGGGCGGAATGGCTCGACTAGCCACTTAGGTAATAGAACTTGAAGGAGTTGAGAGACGAGTTTGAAGGAGTGAAGCTTAGATGGAAGGCTTAGAAAGTCACATGGGGTTATGATGAGGTAAGTCCTGTATTGAACAGAAGACCAAGCTTAGGGCTTGGTATCAGAACGGAGTTATCTTATATACATGTGGGCACAGAACTATCTAGAAGGTAACAGAACGGAATGGAATCAAAGCACAGTCGAGTACATAGCATAGCACAGTCTGTAGTATCAAAGCACAGTCCGTAGTATCAAAGCACAGTCCGCAGTATCAAAGCACAGTCAACAAGAATGTAATGGAAGGTAACAGAAGATAACAGAATGTTCTATAAGTACAGGGAATGGTACAGAAGGTAGGGGAAAAAGGAAGAAGGAAAGGAATGGTCCATGAAGGTCCTAATGAAGTAGTCTGTACTGTAAGAAAGAAATAGGGTGTAGCATCACCTCCCTCTCAACATCCCTACATGACCATCTTGGTCTTGAGGGGTGACTTGAGGATTTTGATGGCACCATGATGCTTGGGAGCATAAGGGCAGGCGTAGGCGTAGTGACCTTTGCCATTGCAGCGGTGACAGACAGCAAGGTGGCAGAAGGGGGAGATGTGGCCGTTTTCACCACATAGGCGGCAGGTCTTACCTTGGCTGTTAAGCCTGGCGATGGTCCTGCAGTTGGCAGAGTCGTGGTTGCACCAGTTATGCCGTTTGCAGTACTGGTTGGTGCGAGGTGGAGGAGGAGGGGGAGGAGTTGGAGCGGTGAAGTGGTGGGAGAGCTTACTGTAGATTTTGAAGCCCTCCTCTAGGACATCGGAGTCCTCGTTGTCCGAGTGATCCTGCCAGGCGATTTGGGTGACTATCCTCTCGAAGGCGTTGGCCCTCCACAGGTCAGTCATTACCTCTTCGCTGAACCTCTCAATCTCCTCCAGTTCCCGGTACATCCGGGCTACTTCAGCACATAAGAAATACTCACGGTTCTCGTAGTGCCAAAATTGGTAAACTCCAGCAGTGAGGGAGGGGTCATCTTCAGAGTTTAAGGCCTTGTTGATCCAGACCTTGAAGTCGTTCTTGGGATCGAAAAACCCCTTGTGCAAGCCTCCGTATGGAAGGGGAGCGATGGGAGCGGGGCGTGGGCGAAGGAGGCGAGAATGGACTGGTTGCCCTTTGCCAAGGGTTCCCAGGACAAGGGGGTAAGATGGAGTGAGCTCATACCTCACATAATGGGCGATGCCTCCGCCAAAGGAGCTTGGGAGCTCGAAGTAGAAGTAGTATGGGGCATCCACTAGGTTGGGGAACCAACCTTCTCCAGGGTGTTCATATCCTGGGGATGGGTCGCGGAAGGTGGCGGAGAGGGCCTGGAAGCTGTCTTCCATGGCGACGTTGTTGGCCCAATCAGAGACTTGGGGTGAAAGGGGTGGTGTTGTGTAGTTCTTGAGTTCCTCCAGCGTGGTAGGGAGGAGGAGCTCATCCTCCTTGCAGTACTGGTCGATGTTGGAGGAAAATAAGAGCGAGGAGGCGGCCATGGATGTAAATGATGAGGATGAGGATGATGTTGAAGAGAAATAGGATGAGGACTAGAGTGTGGATGATGGAGAGGTTGAGTTGTTGGATGTCGAGGTTGGCCAGGATGGGAGAATTGGTGATGATCTTTCGTCGTCATTTCTCAAGGTGTCTTTTATAGGTCTTTCATGTCCTTTGAATGTTCTGGTAATGTCTCAGGATATCTGGGGCGTGTAGGTCATGGCTGTCCACCCAGGAATTTTCTGATGGTGGATATCCCTTCCATTTGATGAGGTACTGCAATTTGCGGTTTCGCCCTGACCGTCTGTGAGTTACTATGTCTTCAACTTCGTACTCTTCTTGTCCATCAATCGTTTCAGGTGGAGGTTTTTGGTATGTTTTCCCATAAGCACTGGTTTTGCTGTGGGGCATCAAAAGATCTATGTGAAACACATCATAGATTCTCATAGAGGGTGGCAGTGCGATTTTGTATGCCACAGGGGAGATCTGTTTGATTACCTTAAATGGACCATATCTTTTGGGCGCTAGTTTCTTAGATGGGACTTTAAGGTTGAGGTTTCACACATCTAGCCATACTTCCTGTCCTTTTGATAAAGTTCGAGGAGTCTTGAGTGTTTCAGGGTGACATTGTAAGAGTTTCTGAGCTTTTGTGCACATCAGAATCAGTTCCTGAAGGTGTTGTTTTACTGATGGAACTGCATTGTCTGGGAGAGTGATGTTGATTTGGGGATTCATGCCAAACAAGAGTTGATGTGGTGTGTGACAGGTCTTCTCGTGTTTCCAGGAGTTGTGAGCGAATTCTGCCATAGGTAAGAGGGTGCTCCAATTGTTTTGTTGGGCATTGACAAAGCTGCGGAGGTAGGTCTCGACCCATTGATTCATGCGCTCACTTTGTCCATCAGTTCTAGGGTGGAAGGCAGTGCTGAGGTTCTGGTGGATTCCCGTAGCTTTGCATAGTGCTTTCGAGAAGTTTCCAGTGAATCTGGGGTCTCTGTCAGAGATGACGTGTCAAGGGATGCCAAAGAAGGGGAGGAGGTGGCATAGGTATGCTAGTGCAATGCCTTCTCCGTCTATGGTCTTGTTACAAGGGATGAACTTGACCGCTTTTGAGCATCCTTGATCCACAATAGTGAGAATAGTGTCGTACTTCCCAGATTTGGGGAGGTCAGTGATGAGGTCCATGGAGATGTATTGGAAGGGGCCCTTCATTGCTGGGGTATCAAAGTGGTACAGAGGGGCATGTTTGTATTTTTGTGCTTTTGCTTCTTGGCATCTGGAGCAACCTTTGACGTATTCCTTGGTAAATTGTCGGAGTCTGGGTCTGTGGTAGTGTCGTTTCACTAGGTCCCAGGTGTTTGCAATGCCAGGGTGTCCTCCAGAGGGTGTGTCATGGATTTTTTGGAGTGCGAGGCGTCGTTTGTTGGCGTCATCATCAAGGTATGTTGTCTTAATGAATAGGTGTGGAGGAAAAAGAGTGAAAGTGTTGGTGTTAATGGCATCATTCTCCCCCTCCTTAACGTCCTGTCTTCGAGATAGCATGTCTGCTATGACATTCATGCGTCTGGGGATGTAGAGGAATTTGTAGTCGTATTCTTCTAGGAAGGCTTTCCAGCGTATTTGGCGTGCATTCAATCTGTGTGGAGATTTGAAGTATGCAAGGTTTTTGTGGTCACATCTGATGAGTATTTTAGCTCCCCATAGGAGGTAGCAATATGCTTTTAGCATTGAGATGATCGCTAGGGTTTCTCTATCATAGATATCATAATTCTTTTCTGCAGGAGTGAGCGATCTGGAGTGGAAAGCAATGGGATGGAGGTGTAGTTCTCCATCTTTGGTCTTGTGAGCTTGCTGCACAATGCCTCCTAGGGCTGTGCCAGAGGCGTCAGTGTCCACTACATAGGGTTTGGTGTGATCTGGGTTTCGGAGGACTGGGTATGTAGTGAATGCTTTCACTAGAATTTTGAACGCAGTCTGGCAAGTTAGATCCCAGTTCCAGGCATGGTTCTTTTTTGTGAGATTGTGTAGTGGTCGAGCGATTAGTGAGTATATGGGGATGAATTCTTTATAATAATTGCCAAAGCCTAGGAACTTGTGTAGTTCTTTGAGGTTTGTAGGTGGTTCCCAATTGGTGATTGCGTCAATTTTGACAGGGTCCATGCGTAGTTTGTCTTCTCCTACTATGTGGCCAAGGAATGCCACTTTGCGTTTATGAAATTCGCATTTGGTGGGTTTGAGGAAAAGATCCAAGTCTGTGATGCATTGAAGTACTTTGGTTACCATAATGATGTGGTCTGAGAGTAGTGTTGGGGAAGTTTGGTTTGTGCCTGAAACCACTTAGTGAAATGAAGGTAAAGATATAATTCAATTGCTTAGCAAATTTAGCATTATGGTCTTCTATATCTGAAGATAGCATCTCTAAATTTGCTAAGCAATTGGATAAGATCTTTACCTTCATTTCACTAACTGGTTTCAGGCACAAACCAAACTTCCCCAACACTATCTGAGAGGGAACCATCAGTGGCAATGAGGAAGTCATCCATGTAGATAAAGAGTTCTCCAGTATCCAGGAGGTCTTTGAACTCATCATCTACCATAGCTTGGAAGGTTGCTGGAGAGTTGCATAATCCAAAGAACATGATGCAGCATTCGAATAATCCTCTGTAGATTTTGAAGGCCATTTTCCATTTATCACCTTTGCGAATGTGTATGTTGTTGTATCCCCAGTGGATGTCCAACTTTGTGAACCATTTCTTGCTGGACATTGAGGCAAACTGGTCGCGCTGTAAGGGGATTGGGTATTTGTTTTTGACCGTTACTTTGTTTAGAGGGCGGTAGTCCATGATGGGGCATAATTTTCCATCTTTCTTTTCTCCAAAGAAGAATCCAGAAGCAAATTTGGATTTGGAGCGTTTGATGTATCCTTTCTTCAAGTTAGTAAGAAGGAATTCATCAGTCTTTGCTCTGAGTTTTGGCGGCTGAGGGTATACTCTGCAGTCAAAGCTTGAAGGAGCATCCGGTGTTAATTCGATCGCATGGTCCCAAGAGTGGGAAGGAGAGAATTGTTGACACTCTTCTTCACTGAAAACTCTTTTAAATTGGTGGTAGGCTTGAGGAACAATGTCTGTTCAGACTTGTTCAGGTTTAGTGTTTGCTTGGATTGCTAATTGAGTAGAAAGTGTGGTCCGTCAGATCTCTAGGGGTTCTTCATCGTCCGGGATGTTCATGAAGATCTTCCAATATTTCCGAGTAATGGGGTCATTAGGAGGTTCTTGAGGAAGGGTGTTGGAGATTGTTCTCCAATATTTGGTGCGGAGAGGTTGTGGATCTTCCACTAGGGTGGTACCTTCTCCTTCGGTGTATGTTCCAACGAGTTTCCTGATGTCCTTGTAGTTGTGGTTGTGTTTTGGCTTCTTTTTGTCAGTTCTAGCAGCTTGGAACAGGGTTTCTCCCTTGCCAGGGAAGATTTGCGTGTTGGTGAAGTCCTCCTTTGTAAAGTTGACCTTTTTGCATTTCTTGGGAGTGTCGCATAGTATTCCTGTATCGCTTCTGATTTTGTGGGCTTTCAGGGGTTTCTTGGACTTCTCAGGTTTTGGTGGGTTGTATGGGTAACGTGGTTTTATCTTATTGGTAGGGGGGCGATACAGAGGGATGTCTGGGTCTTTACTACTTCCCTTGATTGGAATGTCTTCTTTGAAATAGAGGTCTGCGTTGTCTGTGAAGGCAATTACTGAACTGTGAAGTTGTCCTTCTGACCAGTTTATCGGTGGGTCGATGGCGAAGAGGAAGGGGAATCCAAGGATGAAGTCATCTTCTCCAAGGTCCGTCATGTAAAAGAGGAAGGGTAATGCCTTCGAGCAATACTGTAGGTTGAGTCGTATGGCATGAGTGATTTGTCCCATTTGATTTGAAGTGCCGTCTACATTGCGTACAGGTCTGGGTTTGTCTAGTTCCATTAGGGGGAGACAGTACTTCCTAGCAAGTCTGTAGTGAATAAAGTTTTCAGTTGCACCGCTGTCAACGAGGGCAGGTATGATGGCTCTTTCATTCTTTGTTCTGAATTGAATTTCGGCCTTTAGTGACTTGATAGGGGAGACGAAAACCTCCTCTTTAGCAAAGATACCTTGAATCAGGGCCATCTGATTCAAGCTTCTTGAAAATCCACGCCTAGGTCTTCCATGGCATGAACCCATTCTTCTCTTTCTTCGGGAGAGAAGCTGGTGGTTCGTTCAGCTATGTCCTTGATGCTATAGTCTTGCAGAGAGGCCATCATCATTTGAAGAGATGGATTCTCTTCTTCTTCTTTGTCTGAACTTGAATCTTCACTTTCAGATTCTTTGTCGTCGCCATCTTCTTGGCGTTCGAGGTATATCTGACAAAGAAGCTCCTTGAGGGAGTCGTGTTTGGGGTGAATGGTTTTCTTTTCTTCGAAGGTGGTGGCTTTCCTAATGGCATCTACATCCATAGGGGTACCATTAGTGTAACCTTGATGGGGTTTTTGGAAGGGTTTCTTCATTGATGATGATGATGGTGATGTCCATCGTGTCCAGGCTTGGGGTGAAGTGTAGTTAAGGAGGGTAGCATGGCGTCCTTCTTGAGCTTTAGCTGCAGTGATCCAGGCATTGAGAGTGTCTGGTGGATTAGGTTGGTTGCTTAGAATGCCTACGAGGACTGGATGATGTAGTCCTCTGGCAAATCTTTCGGCAGTTTGAGTATCTCCTTCGGGGTAGCCTGCTTTGTGGATGAGAGTTTTGAATCTCGCGATGTAATTTTCCAACTTTCCATTTTGCATTTTGAGGCTGGTGAGTTCACTAATGGCTTTTTGTTTCTCTGTAAAGTCAGTAAAGGCTTCGGTGAAGGCTGTTTTGAATTGGGTCCAGAGTATAGCAGCTCCTCGTGCTATGTTCTGGGTGGTGACTTGATCTCTCAGCCAGTCAAGCTTCTGTTGTACCCAATCATTGACTTCAGGTCCTCGTATCATAGATAGGGCTAGATTGACTTTGAAATATGGGGTGGCGATGAGTTCATGATTCTCATTCATGTTGCACATGAGTTCGAATTCTCTCATGAAATTAGCACTTTCAGTGCGCTTCCCAGTGAAGATTTGGGGCATGGTTCCGCAAAGACCATTGGTTAGAAGCGCTGGGGCAGCGGGGGCTTGCTGCTGCTGTTGTTGTTGTTGTTGGACATTTGCCATGACAGGGATTTGAGGTATAATAGGAACGGGTTGGAGTTGGACGGGTGGGATAGGTTGTACAGGCTGTCAGAGGTGGATAGGGATGTTGGGTCCTGGGGGTGTTGGTATCCTAGTGACGGGACCGTATTGGGATGGGCCAGGGATTGGTTCTGGGGCGGCAAGTTCAACAAAAGGGTTTGGGTTAAGGACAGTGTGCTTGAGGACAACATTTTCTATGACACGTTCGAGGATAAGAGGTTGTCGTGGGGGAGTGTCCGGGTTAGGGTGGTCGTCTAGGTGAATGATTTGTTGAGTGGCTTCAGAGAGGATCTCTGCGTGCACGTCGTCTGTGGTTGTGGCTATAGGGATGTCCTCCGGACTGGCAGGTTCGTTGTCAGATCCTGGGTTGTGGAATCAGATTGGTGAAGGTGGTGGTGCGTCTTCGGGAACGACGGGGGTAGGTTCTCTTGGAGAGTGAGGGTCGGGGCTTTGTCGTGCTAAGGAAGTGTATAGAGGGTGTTGGGGATCAGTGACGTTCCAAAATCCTGTGCCTCGGGTGTTTCGAGGGATTTGGAGGGAGTGTCGGGTCCACCAGGTATTGTCTGATCGATTGTGAGTGAGTTCGTACCAGTAATTCTCAATGAATTCGATGTGAGTGACATGTTCAGTCTTGTCATCGTATAGAGCATATCCGGGTACGGAGGGGAGCCAGAGAACTTGGTCAGTAACATGTAGGGGTAGAGTATCAGCAGTTCTTCGATAGACTCTTTGACGTTCATCGGTTTCGGAGCCTGTCGCTTGACTGATATAAGCCATGGTGTCTAGGGTCAAGCTTGGTCTGATGTCACACTCAGACTAAAGCGTGTTCGACCAAGAGGGTTCGTTCTTGGTTGCGGGGTTCACTGTTGTATATAGACAATGCGCGTTGCCTTCGTACCTATAGATCACTATAGGTCCCTTTGTCAAGTTACGTTACAACGTAGTCTTGAAAGACCTTCGGCAGGGAGCTTCTCCTACTGTGTGACTAGGTTGTGTACTAGTCTAGCCTAAGACCGGAATCTGGCTTAGGGCAATGTGCAGAACCGTAGAACTGCGGTGGTTTAACGATGGGTTATCCCCAACGAGAGTGTTTGTATATAGACGGGTGCTGACCGCCTTCGTGTAGTGAGCTACCTTATGCTACATTTATAGACCTGAGGTCCCTTACAAGTCTGGATGTCCAGGCCGGTTAGGCGCTGGTTCAGACATGTAGTGATCGATCGAGTGTTAGGCGCTGAAGCCCTAAACGAGAGCGATACAGTAAACCGGATTAGGAAGGTTCCTGGTCCAGGGTGGAATGGCTTGACTAGCCGCTTAGGTAATAGAACTTGAAGGAGTTGAGAGACGAGTTTGAAGGAGTGAAGCTTAGATGGAAGGCATAGAAAGTCACATGGGGTTATGACGAGGTAAGTCCTGTATTGAACAGAAGACCAAGCTTAGGGCTTGGTGTCAGAATGGAGTCGTCTTATATACATGCAGGCACAGAACTATCTAGAAGGTAACAGAACAGAACGGAATCAAAGCACAGTCGAGTACATAGCATAGCACAGTCTGTAGTATCAAAGCACAGTCCGTAGTATCAAAGCACAGTCCGCAGTATCAAAGCACAGTCAACGAGAACGTAACGGAAGGTAACAGAAGATAACAGAATGTTCTATAAGTACAGGGAATGGTACGGAAGGTAGGGGAAAAAGGAAGAAGGAAAGGAATGGTCCATGAAGGTCCTAATGAAGTAGTCCGTACTGTAAGAAAGAAATAGGGTGTAGCAGTGGGTGGCTATTGGGTTGGAGCCCACTTAGCAGGAACCCTTACCAGACAAAGTCCTAGATGACACTTCAGAGTCGTCTCTCTTATCCTCATAATTGACATAGTACATCTCAAGCACTATCTAGCAGTCAGGCTATCCCTTCATGCCTAGTCTATTGTCAACTGCACTATGTGGCAGTGACACTAGGGCTAGGTTTTCTTTTGTCCATTCATAGTCAATCTTCTTTTCAGCTGGGAGCATAGATATGGTCAGCAATTAATAGAGGAAGGAGCTTCTTCTTTGAATATGATGGTCATGTCAGTCCCTCTAGAAGGTGGGAACCATCAAGATAGTTCTTCAGAGAATACTCTCCAATGGCATCTGAACTCTTCAGGTAGAGATTGCATAGATAAATGTATGTGCTCCTTCTCTGTATTCCTAGCCCACTTCTCAGCAAAGTTTACCTTCCTAAGGAATGTCCAGGTATGCTCAGGTAGTCTACCAATTTTTGCAAGTTTATGGGCTGCTTTTCTGACCATTTGACAGATCCACTTAAACTTGATGCTCTGGATTGTAACATCTCCATTGTCTAACTCTCCTGCCTTCCAATCTATATGAGGGTTGAATTTCCAGAGGAAGGGGTAGCCTAGAATCATGTGATCCTTCCCCAAGGAAGTGATAAAGAATCTTTGGAGTTTGTCAGTTCCTGCTAGTGCAATGCATAGCCAGCAGTAGTGGGTGATCTTCCCCTTTCTATTCTCTGTACCATCCACATTGAGGACAGTGATGGGCATCTTAAGGGTCTGTCAACCAATGCCCAGGGTTCTCCATGTTTTGTGGTCGATGAAGTTTTCTGTGGCTCCACTGTCAAGCAGAGCTGTTTGTTCAGCCATTGTACTTGCCATTTGTATGGTTAGAGGAATGTTCATAACATTGAGTCTCCTAATATACACACAACAAATACATAATGCCAGCAGCCAGGCTGTTGACTTTGGGTGGCCTAAAAATCCAAATCTTCATACATGGTAAGGGTCTCAATCAATTCATCATGCTCATTGGTCTTCATAGCCTTAATAGCTGCCATAACATCAGTCTTGGATAAGGATCGACATGGGTGACACCATGGGTTAATTTTGGCCTACCACACCCGCAACCTGTTGACCTGTACCCATACAGACACCATACCTGTGGTTAGCAGGTTTATGCCATAGGTGTATATAGAAAACCACAGTGCAGACACTGTGGTACATTGTATTACAGGTAGCTACAGCTACGAATACTAGTTATAATGTATATACATCTGTAGCTACTAGTAATGACCACTACTGGGAATGACACTTGCCGTGCAGGCATTGCGTCTGTATTTGCACTGGCGAGCAGTGTTCGCATTGACTTGCTGGCATTGTGTTGGCATGTGTTCTGGCAGTGTTTGGGTTCAGATTTGGGTTTGAAAATTTGCTGCGTTGGTGTTGGCATTGCATTTGTTTTCGTGGCCTTTGGGTTCGGTTTCGTTTATGTGGGGTCTGTGTTAGTGTTGCATTCGGGTTCGGTTTCATTTGCCTTGCCTTGCCTTGCATTGAGTTTTGTTTGCCTTGCGTGTGTGTTGCCTTGTGTTGAGTTTCATTTGCCTTGCGTTTGTGTTGCTGTTGCATTCATTTTGTGGCACTTGGGTTTGGGCTCAGATTTCTGTTTGCGGTTGCATTTGAGTTTGAGTTCCATTTGTGTTTGTGTTTGCACTGTGCTGGCATTTGGGTTGCGTTGGTTGCAGTGTTGGGTTTGCCGTGGCATTCAGGTTTGTGTTTGAGGTGTTCAGGTTTGCATTTGAGGCATGTGAATTCGTGTTTGCATTGACGTTTGCGGCTTTGGCACTCTTGTGATCGCCATCGGGGGGCAAGGCTGGTGAGAGAATGCTCGATTTGAGAGTTGAAATGTTGACGTGTTGATGAGTTTTGATTTGAGTTTGGCTTTGTTTGGCCTCTGTCTGGAAGCATGAACGGCAAACATGTGAGACTGGTATGATATGTTGGCGACACACCCAACAATACGAAGGCAAGAAAAATAAATAAATAAAGTTAATGTAGATACATGCTCTTTGGGTGACACTACACATGGCACAGTACTACTGTAGTGCCATGTGAGGTAGCCCAGTCAGGAATATGAGTTGCTGTTGGCAACTTGGCATTACCCAGAACCCATGACTGGAATGGTCTGGTACCCGTGACTACAGCTTACAGGTATGGTATTATATGGTATTAGATTTGCTAATACCATACCTGTACCTGTGCAACCTGTGATCAAAATACCACAGGTTAACCCTTACCCATGGCAATCCTTAGTCTTGGAATACACTGGGGGTGCTGAGCAAGTAGTGTTGGTGTCACTGTCTTCATCTGCATCAGAAGGATGGTTGTCATTGCTCTGGGTGATGTTAGAACCTGAGGCTTCTGCTGCTCTAGCCCTGGGTTGTTGAGGGCAGTGCCTATCCTTCAGTTTTTATCTTCTTTTAGCGCCTGGTGGCACCTTCAGCTGTGTAGGGCAATTGCAATACATGTGACCCTCCTTTTTGCAGTGGAAGCATTTCCCTGCCTGGATAAGGTTCGCTTTTTCTTCCAGGGACAGTCGCTGGGTCCTGGTGACATTGACCTCCATAGGCACATAGGGATAAGAGTCAGGGTCATAGTAGTTCCTGGGTGTCTGGCCTCTGCCTTGCCTATCAGCATCCCTGGCCATTTCCTGGAGTTTTGTGAGCTTTCCCCTGTGTTCCTTTGCTTGTAATATGGCATACTGCTGTTCATCATAGATCTTCTCTTCTTTGGTCACTGCCTGCTGCCATTGAAGGAGAGTTTTGGGCTGGGGGCAATGTCCATAGCATGCTCCAAGCAGTCCAGGGTCTAGGCCTGTTTTAAAGGCTACTATGGTCCCTGGGTCATCAGTGAAGCAAATAGTGTGTCTATAATGATGACGAAAACAAGTGTGCAAGAGGGTCAACCTCAGAATGTGCACAGTAAGCACAATGTCTGAGGTGACGAAAATGAACCAACTACTGTGTATAGTAAGAGGTACCAAACAGTGCCAAATACCAATTAAATACCTATAAATAAGTATCAGTAAGTGCCAATAAGTGGCACACCAAAGTAATTCTATTTCTACTGCAAATGGCTTGCTCTGTGGCCACTTTCTACACTCCCCCTCATTTTGCAGACAGTCCTTGAGATGTCCAGAAATGTTTCTGATAAGAAAGGGGGCCACCTGCACATTTTGTTCAATGTTTTCCAAGGGGTTGTGGCCAGCGCACAGGCTGGGGATGCAGGTGACACACATGTGATGGAGCATGACCAATTTGATAGAGGCCACATATGCACCTCCTCCTGGTCCTCTCTGACTCGATAGGCCATCGCTCGGCCTCAAAATGATGATGACAACTGCTACAACTTGAAAGTTGAGACCACATGGGGTATGGGGAAAGGTAGGTGGCCACCTTTTCTGGTGGCCCTGCTGAACTGATCGGATTTTTGAGCGACCAAGTGGGACATACAGGGCACTTGACTGTGCCCATCGTGCTCCTTATCCTTGTACTATTTGCTGTGCCAGTGACTCGTTCTGACTCGTCCCTGATGTGTACTGTACTTGTGGGCAGTGTCCCAGCGTTGTGTCAAACCCTAGGATCGATACTAGTAGTATTATGATCCATCCTGTATTTAAGGAAGCCTTGATACGAAGTTGAGCCTTAAGCTCAACTTAATTCTCAACTTGCAGCTTCTTCACACCATCTGCTTAGAGGATAAGGGATTGCCATACATTCTATCCCACCTCCTCTCATCAATTATGTGCAGAGTCTTTCAGTCACTTGCTCAGCTTCTCTCCCTCAAGACTCTCTCTAGTCTACCTGCTTAAAGGCACAGGTGTATACCACTTAAGCTTGAGCGTTAAGCAAGCACATCCTTAGCTGCACTATTGCAAGGGAATTGAGCCGTCCTCTACACATCTCATTCCTCTGCACTTGTATATACAAGCTACACTACTTGGAAGGTTTAATTGTCTGTACTCGTTCACATTAAACCTCCCAACTTGTGTCCTGTGCACCAGTGCTGGGTGGATTGTTGATAGCACCTACATTCCCCATTGCACTTGTGTCTCAGAGGTTCAAAGAGTGAGTGTAACTACTCACTCTTCCACCTCTGATAGCTTGCTAGGTCCGCTTGACCTTGTTCTTGCAAGCTCTCTAGTCTAAGGCCCACTGTAGCCTTAACACTTCTCCCAGCCTCAAAAGGCCTTGTTGGCTTGCACATCACCTTCCATGGCAGCCTCTTCCTGGGCCTGCAAATGCCCCTTGTCTCCAAGATGGTCTGCATGCACACCCGGGGCCTGTGCTGCAGCAGCAAGGTGCACTCAGTTATGCTGACTCTCAACAGCCATGGCCAATGTGCACACTCCAGCACATTGTCTCGTGGTGTCAAGATGCCCTTGCTACCATGCCTGGTCAGCCCTACTTGCAGCAGCGGTGCCTTGTGCACATGCTTGCGTGCATTCGGGTTGAGTCGCTGTGCTGTATTGTGCACATGCTCACCCTCTGTTGGGTCTGGTTTGGGGTCGCCCCACTTTGGCACAGCACGCTTGTGTTTGCGCTCAGTCGGGGTCCTCTGCTGCAGTGCCTTGTGTTTGTGCTTGTGCCCATGTTCTAGCATGTTGGGGCTTCGCCCACATTCGGTCATGTCCCGGTGCAGCAGCAGTGCTTCTGGCACTTGCTTGCCCACAGGCATGTTGTCTTGTGGTGCCATTTCAAGTCCACGCCCATCCTCGCCTCCTGCCCAAGATGCCAATGCCTCAGGCTCTGCGGTTGCGGCTCTCTCAGCCGTGCCAATGGGTTCGATGCCGGCAGTGTCTCTGGTGGGGGCAGGCTTGGCCTTCATGGCCAACAGCACTCCCCCTGGCTCCTGCACCTCAGTGCATGCCAGTTCCCTCGCCTCAATATTGGTATTCACAATTGCATCGCCTCAATATTGGTATTCACAATCGCATCGGTGAGTCCAGCACTCATGGCTGCCAGCACTCCCCCTGCCTCTCGCATCCCAATGGCTGTGTAGCCAAGTCCAAGATATTCAAGATCTTCAGGGAGTCCAGGTGCATTGCCCGGTACTGACTGCACTCCCCCTGCTTTGCCCAGGTCTTCTGCAGCACAGTTGGGTGGCTTCAATGCTTCAAGATCAGGATCATCAGTGGCATTTCTCTTGCCATGCAGGACATCGCACGCAAGGGTTTCGACCAGCAGCAAAGCAGCAATGGTCAAGGATGAAGATAACAAGATTTGAGGGGTGCAAGGGGTGGCATGCTGCTCGCTCCCTTCAAATGGTAAGCCATGTTTTCTCTCCCCCTCGAGCAGTACTGATGCCTTTGTACAGGCATCCAAGTCAGCAGTTGCAGTGCCCAGGCTGGGCCAAGGATCCAGATGCGTGTGCTCCCCCTCATCAATGACAGGCCTCCGTGCCTGATGTGCACAGATGGGAGCCTTCGAGACTTCAACAGATCGCTCCAAACTGGTGGAGCCCAGCAGTTTCAGGTCTGGGAGATTGGGTGGGCGCCCATGCGGAATTCTGAGGGTTGGCATGCCCTTAAGTCCATGTGCCTGTGACTGACCATTGTGCCATGTTGTGCGCTGTGTTGCCTCACCCCAGAGCAACTCCAACAGCTCCTCTGTAACAGCAAGGCCTTGGGTCTGCTTGGGTGTGACCTTATCTGGGGGTTCTGTGGCCTCCTCTGGCAGTGGTGGGTCAAATGGTGGCAGTGCCGAATGTGCATGGCCCTCTGTTCATGGATCAGCTGGTGTCCCTGTGTTGACAACTGGCAAGCGCTGCATCCAAGCAGCCTTGGGAAGAATTGGTGACAGCAGTGATGAAAAGGTAAGGGACTTGGCTTCCCCTTGAGTGGCAAGGCAGCTGACCCTGGATCCTTGCAGCTTAACATAAGGATCCTCATCCTCCTCAATGCTGGTAGTCTTCCTGGTGGCCTCGTCCTCTTCCATCTCTTCCAGCAACCAATCGTCCTCTGTCTCCATCAAGAATTGTGTTTTGTTATTCAAGACCTCTGGCCTTGCACCCACAAGATGCACAAGGGTGTCTTCATTCGAGGGGTCAAGCTTGCCCCATGACCAGTCCAGCTCTGCATCCACCGTTTGCACGTGAGTGACATCATCAAGGGCATGTGGTTTGTCCACCAGCAAGTCCAGCTCTGCAGTGACAACTGCTGTGTGAGCAACTTCCTCTTGAGGGTCCTCCTCAGCGAGGATTGGGTCTGGTTCTGCAGCGACTATTTGCATGAGAAACAAGGGGCTTGGCTGTCCAATGTGGCCTCGAGGCAGGCCCCACTCTGCATTGCCATCGCGCATGTGAGTAGCCTCTTCCTTGGCCAACCCAATGCTCCCCCCCTCAAGGACAGCATCGGACTCAGAAAGGCTGGTGACCAGGGGTGATGTTTTGGGCTGCACTGTTGCACCCACCATAGCTTTTGTGGCAGGGGCTGTCGCTGATCCCTCTGGGGTGCAACACACACAGGCTTGATGGCCCTCCTCTCCACACTGCTGGCATTTCCCCCTGCATTGCCTTCTGCTCTCGGGTTTGGTGGCCTTGGCTTCATCTCGCTGGCCTTCCACTGTGAGTTGTTTCTTTTCCTGCTGCTTCCCTTGCTCTGGCTGACTTCCCTCTTTAGCATAGTCCTTGGCCAGTCGTTCCCAGCATGCCTTTGCAGTCAGGCATGTGCTCAGTCAGAGGAATGTCGAATTGGGTAGCCTCTGGGATAGCAAGTAGCAGGCAACAACATCTTCATGGTCCCAGGCTTCTATAGCCTCCTCCTCTTCCCTTGTTGGCGCATCAACATGGTTTGGAATGGGGCATGCACTTGTGCCATCAAAGTGGCCCCAACATTGGGCAACCTGTGTGGCTTCTCAGAAGTGCACAGCAAACTTGGGCCAGTTGGCACCATTGGAAAGGAGGTGGGGAACAGGGATAGGGATGCAGTCCATAGAAGTAGTAGACATCTTGTATTCATTTTCGCTGCAGCAAGTAATGACAGTGTTAGGCTTTCTCAGGGCCCATAACCTGAATAGAGCTTTAAAGTCAGGTTCAGTCCGGTTTTTTTGCCTTTTTTGGACGGACTGAGGACCGGACCAGTTTACCATAAAAGGAAATAGTCGGAGGACCAGACCAGGACCGGAAAAAACCAGCCTAAACTGATTTAAACTGGTCTAAACCGGTCTAAATGAGAACTGCAGTCCAAACCAGTCCTAACCAGTTATAGAAATTAATTCAGGACCTTCTCTTACTAATAGCCTTCAAACCAAACCAAAGATCAAGCAAATTGGCCAAGAATTGAGTGAGATATGATCAGAATAAGTTTGGGTATCATTAGATGGTTGACCCAGGTTCTAGTGTTACACTATGTGAGGGAGATTTGGCTTGTATCTGAAACTGATTTGCGAAATGAAGGATAAGATCTTATCCGACTGCTTAGAAATTTTAGGGGCATTAATTTCAGATATAGGAGACAATGTTCCTAAATTTGCTAAGCAATCGGATAAGATCTTATCCTTCATTTCGCAAATTGGTTTCACTAAACTTCCAAATATTAGACCCAACCTGATTTTGAAGATATCTCACTCAATTCTTGGCTGATTTGCTTGATCTTTGTTGCATTTTGATCAGGGAATATGGACCGGTCCGAACTGGTTTATTTCAGTCCGGTTCGACCGGTTTATTTACTCCAAAAACCCAAAGGACCGGACTGCAGTCCGGTCCATTTTGCAGTTCAGTTCAGTTCAGTTTGCAGTTACCTTCAGTCCTATGGACTGGACCTTGAAGCACTAAACCTGAAGCAAATAGTGTGTCTATAATGATGACGAAAACAAGTGTACAAGAGGGTCAACCTCAGAATGTGCACAGTAAGCACAATGTCTATATTAAGATAATAACTAACTCACCTCAGAATGTGCACAGTAAGCACAATGTCTGAGGCGACAAAAATGAACCAACTACTGTGTATAGTAAGAGGTACCAAACAGTGCCAAATACCAATTAAATACCTATAAATAAGTATCAGTAAGTGCCAATAAGTGGCACACCAAAGTAATTCTATTTCTACTGCAAATGGCTCACTCTGTGGCCACTTTCTACAGTCAGCTCCCCATCCTGATTTGTGTCAAAGCCTTTTTTCTTTTTTTTTTTTTTTTTGCAAGAGAGCAATTTGATTGCAGAGAGTATGTAATACAAGCATAGGCCTTCAGGCCTGGGTTTACTATCGATCTGTGAGGAATAGACGATGGGTATGTACGAGTGAGAGTACAGGCAACAAATTAGAGACACATTGTGGGTAAAGTATCAGTAAGTCATGGGGGTCTTGGGTCTAGGTTAGGTCGTGATCCAAGCAGTTTTGAAAAGACCTTCATATGGTGAAGGTACCAGCATAGTTTGTCCCCTCCCTCAGGAGTCATAAAGAAAGAGTGGAAGGTATAGTGTGGGATGTGCATTGCTTTGGTCTGCCAGTGAAGATCACACTCATTGAAGTAGTGTTCGGGAGTCCAGAGGGCATCACCCTCTGGACACTTGTTGATGTCATCAGCACCTGGTTGGAAGCACAAAGAGTAAGTGGTGTGGAACATGTGACCTGTGATGAGTTGAAAGCACGTGGACTGTCACCGCCATGTGGTGCAGTCAACAATAGACTAGGCTCGAAGGGATAGTCTGACTGCCAAGTAGTGCTCGAGACACACTAAGTCGATTATGAGGATGAGAGAGACGACTCTGAAGTGTTGTCTAGGACTTTCACTGGTAAGGGTTCCCGCTAATGGGCTCCGACCCAATAGCCACCCACAGTATAGATGCAGAAGAGAAGTATATTGAGACTACTGAGACAGGAGACTCAACTTGCTGTCTTAGGGACAGCAAGGCATAGCTTATATACTACTTATGGGCTGCTTACTAAGCTAGGATACACACTACTAACTCGAGGCATACAGCCATAAGGTACTATCTCAAAACATCAGGCAAACGTGAGGCAGATAAGAGAACAATACAAGAAACACATGTCAGCACACAAGGCAATCCACTTCTACTCCATTACCGTTGGGCCAGTTCCCACAACTTACACCTGCAGTCCAGGAGGCCGGTGACATGGACTGTGCTTGGCAATGTTTGGCACATAGAACCCCTTGAACCCAAGGGTGTAAGTCGACGGTGGGTGGGTCGGAGAAGACTGGGTAGTGTCGACGAGGGTCATCATCCTCTAGGGCCGGATGAATGGCTGTCCAGTTTGCTAGGTGGATGTCTTTGGGTGTGGGGGGTTCCGGGGTGGGTGAGAGTAGATGATGGGAGGAGTAGATGTGGAGGGGGGAGAGATGCCAGTGCTTGTGTGACCATAACCAAGATGGTGAGAACCACCGGCATGAAAACTGGGTGTGTGAGTCATCAAATGAGTTACATAAAGTGTAACCGGCCTAGGGTCTAGCCCTTGTTAGCGAGAAGGAACCGGCCTTACTGTACTGATAAG